>JAHXJL010000018.1:0-269545 GCA_019395255.1 Botrytis medusae
CATCTAGCCAGCCCAGACCAGCCCAGCCACCCGTTCGCATAGCAACGGCATAGTACGATGTAAACACGCAGTCGATACTCAATATCTGCCCACTGGTAGGTCTAAAGGACCTTTCGATCAATCTCCCAACTGATGCGCCAACGAATCTGTTCATATAGCAATCTCATCCAATCCGACACGCTGAACTCACCACACACCACACACACACTATCCATCAATGACCCCTCTCCTCGAAATCCAACCACAATATCTCCATCTCCATCTCCATCCTCAAACACCCATTATCAACCCCATCGATCTTCACCTCACATTTTCTCCCTACCTCTCTACCTCTCTGCCCCCCTCTCTGCCTACCTCCATCCCACCCATCTACCCACCAAATCCAAATCCAACCCCAACGCCATGACCCCCCCCCTCCCCTCTCCTTTCCACTTCTCTTCCTCTTCCCCTTCCCCCAAAAAGCAAAACCCGCAAAACCCGCAAAATTCAAAACCGCAAGATTCAAAAGCCCTAAAAAGTGAAAACAGCGAGGTTGGGATGTACATGCATATTCATAAACGCAAAACTTCATAATTCATAAACACAAAACTTCAAAGCATAAATTCTAAAGCTAAAAATACACACATATGCTTGTATGTATACATACATACATGCAGATGCACATGCATAAATTCGTTCATTCTTTCATTGTTCCATGCAGACACATAACATAACAACTCCTTCGTTGTATGCAGATACCACAAATGTAACATAAAGGCAACACAATGCAACATGATACAACATAGATAGATAGACAGATAGATATATTTTCCAATGAATGACCCACAATACATACACAATCCATAATCCATAAATTTACAATCTACACACACACACACACACACACACGCATACATGAACAAGGCCATCAAAAATAACTCCGAAACCTAGACCATCACGCGCACGCGCACTCATCCACAGACAAGACAAGATGGATTTCCAAGTTTGCTAAATATCTATCCATTGACTACCTACCTACCTACCTACCTATCAAGCCTACCAAACCTCGACCCTATCAACCCTACATACATACAACCATCCATTCATACAACCATGCAAATATAAAGATCATTGTATTATGCACGAGTCAAATCAAGTTAAGATAAGTTAAATCAAGCTAAAGCCAACTCCTCTCTCCTCCACCACCCTGCCCCCCAGAAATATCCAGCCAGCCCTTTCATACAACATTCATTCAACCATACAGCCATATCCCACCTAGTCCACGCCAGCCGGCCAACTACCCTACATGCATACACACAACCCTCCATCCATCCCTCTCTCCCTCTAACCAACCACCCATCCACAAATCCCTAAACCACCCAACCCACTCAACTCATTTCCCAGCTCCACGGATCAAAAGACCAAAACCCTGTATTCTCAAGTCTCGAGGACATACTTAACATACTAAAAGGACCCCTAGATACGAAGATGCAAGAGGATGTACCACCAAAGGAAGATGCACGCATACAAAACAGACTAACAAGACGCCAGCCAGCCAGCCAACCAGTTCATTCCATCCCAGAATCGATGACATCATACCATCTTCGTCCTTGGTAACAATCCCCCAGATCTGAATATCATATCTGCCACTTATGAAAATCAAGGAGCACACACACATGTCTAGAACCGTAAACTCTAAAGAAAATTGCCGAAATAGCTTTGAGAAAATGATTGAATAGCATTTGGGTATAGAGGTATCAATAGTGCAAATCTCATAGCCAAGTCATAGCCAAGCATGCCGCCCATTAGAAAATCCCGAGTAGAGTACCGCCTTGTCCTGACGCTAGAAATAATAATTGAAACCTCCCAAGTACGCTAAATCATGATAAACAATCCAAAATAGTCCCACCCAAACGCTACCCAAAAATCACACCTGAATACAAAGGAAATAGGTTAAAAACTTGGTCTCGAGTTTCCCCCAAGTCATTGAGGAAAATCGAAGTTTCATATAGGACATCAATGCACTATGTGATAAGTGGTCGAAAATATCGGATTTGACGACGTAAACGCTATAGACACAATCACAGGTACTAGCCCCGGTACATGATATCTACTGTATATTCCACAATATTGAATGGCGCGAAGTTGACGAAGCTTCAGAGGGAAAAATAGAAAAAAAAAAGTTAATAATGCCAAAAGCCTAAACACCAACGCTGGCAAATCACAATATCCCTTTCCCAGTAATCGCATAACAAAAGGGAAAATCGTGATAAAAAAGTAAATCTGTCTTGTTTCATGAATTCGTGACATTGTTCAAATAGAATGTAAATCGGGTATCGTTAAAAGAAATTGACTCGAGGTGTAATATTTACGCAAAAGGTATGAACCAACGAAATCAATCCTTCAAAATGCATTGTTGTGTACACTGATCTGACCACTTGTTGCGGCTGCTGCCAGAGCGTCCAATCCTTCAGTGCGATAATGTTGCGTAGATGACTGAGGGACTTGCGGATACATATTTTGAGTTGACGTGGGGGGCTTATGTGTATAAGAATGTTCATTGCCATTTGATAGTGTGTGGTAGTGGTGAACAGTTGGTTGTTGGGGATGAATGGTTCGGGAACGTTCCTCGTGGTACCCGTTTGATCGTACGACAGCAGGATTATAATCTGTCGCGGTGGCACTCTGTGGAGTTATAGGCGCTGCACCTTCGGAGCCAGTTGACCCTTCCGGAGAGGTTCCTTGAAATCTGTTATCAGAAGTCTGTTGGTATACTGCTGGACCATTGTACCATCCGTCGCGTCTGTTTGATCTGTGCATGTTGACAGGTAAACTAGCAGTATGCTTGTGGTGATAGGACGAAGATGCCCCTGTTCGAGGACCAAGTGCCGGTTGCTCAAATGTTACTCTTGGTTGGTTGGCCTGTGATTGCTTTGCAGTTGCATGAACAGCACGAGCTGTCTCGCTCGCCCAGCTTGCAGCATCCGCATGTGATGGGCCTTGAATTTCTAGTTGGTTGAACTGTCGATCAAGGTGAGAGCTAAGAGGTCGGTCTCTGGAAGTCATGGGTCTTGAGTTAGAATAGGGCACTGATTCTGATATAGAATGTCTTGGTTGATAATAAGAGCTTGGTCTATCAGTCATAATTTGACTTGGACGACGTTCAGGCACAATCGGGCTTGGCTGGTGGTAAGAATTTGGTCTATCGGCCATCATTTGACTCGGACGAGAGTCATCGGACATGGGAGTATTGTTCTGATAGTAAGGTGATGGCCTATCAATCATCCTTTGGCTTGGACCACGATTAGCCATGTCAGAAATTGGCTGGTAATAAGACGCTGGTCTATCAACAAGATTTTCTCTTGGGCGTTCAGTCATGCTAAGGCTTGGCTGATGGTAAGAGTGCGGTCTATCAATCATCATTTGTTCTCGACTACGGAGAGGCGGAGGGGATTCTCCTCTGCCAGGTAACAAGCTTGAAATCCCGGGAAGTCTTGCATGTTCTTGTGGAGGAGCATTGCTGCGAAGAATCGCGGCGGGTTCAGGTATAGGACCATCAGCGTAGTGGTTTGCGTTCATGACACTGTGCAGTCTTGTGGTGAATGATGCTAGTGTAGCCGCATTGGTTCCCTGGTGCCATGTTCTCCTTCTATTATCCATATCTGAATGATGGGCAGCCATTGATTGTCCAGCATTGTTGAACGTCGAGTTTGTAGGGCTTGAAACCAAACTTGGCGAATAGGGTGCCGCTGCAGAGTAAGTTGATGAAGTGCCAAAAGGGTTGGAAGCGGGACCAGAAGGAGAAAACGGATTTGCGGCCGAGGGTGTAGACAATCTTCGACCGGGTGTGTGATGTCCGTCGTAAATGCGACCAGCTGGTATTGGTACACCTACGCCTGGTCCAGGAGATGATTGAAACCCAAGTGTTGGCCATCGCGGACTATTCTGGCCGGTTGAGAAAGTAGCGGAGGTGGGCGTACTATAACCTCCAGGTGAACTTGGACGTCTTGTTAGGGGGCTAGGCATCTGTAGAGCGAGCGGACGTCTGAGATTGTGTGCTTGACTATAACCGGATACGTGTGACATATTCGACATTATGCTGGAAGTGGAGTAGGAATTTCGATGATGGCCACGATATGAAGGTACCTGTTCGCTCACTGTGGCAGCTCTTTGTCTGCCAGGGGGCTTAGATCTATCTGTACGAGGCTGTCTAGGAAATCTTGTGCTGGTGGCTGCCAACGATCCTGGGGGGATTTCCTCCTTTTGATGCACCGTTTGAGCATGCTGGCGTAAATTGTCTCTTCGAGAGAAGTAACGCCCACAAAAGCATTCGTAGGGACGTTCTCCTGTGTGTTTTCTGCATCACACCAAGGGTTAGTAGATGAGAAGTAATCATAGAGTAGTTCAAAACGCAGTGAATTACCTTATATGACGCTGCAAATGCTCGGTTCTGGTAAAGTTGAGGTTACAAGGCGGATAATCCGTGCAGTAGAATTTCTGACTCTTCTTCTTCTTGTGCGGCCTTGGGCTATTGCCATTGGAACTAGCAGCATCGGATTTATCCATATCAACATCTTCAGAACCAACAGAATTGTTTGACCTCGTCGAATTATTTCGGTTCATTGCTGTCAAACCTGCCACGGTTTCTGGAATGGTCGCGGCAACATCGAAAGGGGCTTGTGGGAGAGGTCTTTGATTGGCAAGCGCATCTGAGACTGGTCTGAATGTGACTGTCGTAGGAGTCGTTGCATCTTCCGATCCATGCATCGGCCGAGGTGCGGTATTGGGTGCGGTATTGGGTCGAGGTGTCGTAACCGTCGACTCCTGGGGATTATGGCCGCCGAATGCTCCTTCGACTTCGGAACCATTGAGGTTATTCGTACGGATGATATTTGTAGGTAGGAAGGAGGGACCGGATCTCGGACCGGATGCTGGCTCCCGAGTTGATTTAGGATCGGTACTCATTGTGGTCGACGATATTGATCTGATCACTACGGACTCGACGAGAGGGGTGATCGCGATAGTAGGTCGTGAAAGGGATGGAAAGGATGAGGTGATATGAATCGTGTCTCTGTCACCGCATCAAGACAAATAAGAGTGTGTTATGGAATTCGTAAGCAGGGCAAAGGTACCCAAGTAGAGGCTTGGTTTCAAAAGAATCCAGCTCCGATGATTTTCTTTCAGCCTGGAAATGGAGAAGACACAGCCTAGACCTGCAACCGAATCGAAGAGGGTATTGTTGACAGGACGATGAATTAATAATCGAGTATTTCTTTTTCTTGAAATACTTTTTTGTTTTTTTCTTCAGGAGTTGTCCAGTATTGTAGAGGTCGAGGTAGAGGTAGAGGTAGAGGTTATCCGATTAACGGCGATAATATTATGTCGTCGATAAGAGGATGGCGGGGGGACAAGGAAATACTAGGTAGGTAGTAGTTACAACGATAATATGCGACCGGGAGAATGAATGATGTTGCTCTTTTGCTCTTTTCCTCTTTTTGCCTCGTTTCAGTCCGCGAAGATTAAAAATTGATTTGATTGCGAAAGATTATCGCTACCCGGTATAGTGTAGTGAGTGATGCAAGGATTGTTTTCTATAAACCTTTAGACGCTTTAGACGACTTTTATAAGATCTGCAAGAACTTGATCTCGATATCGTCGTAAGTGGATGGATGATCCAAGAGTTGTGCCTTGAATTGATCCAAAGGGTAAGACGGACGATAAGGTAAAAGTATATCTATTGTGTATGTTATAGCTGAGAGATACTATGAAGATTGATTGCTTGCGTCGATTGTAGTTGATGATTTTTCGTTCGAAGTTTGGCTGCGGCAGACGCAAATGAAGGGGTAGAAAGAAGAATAGCTCGACTCGAGTAGCTAGGTAGCTAGCCTTAAGCGTTTCAAGAGAGGAAGGATTCGGGTCAGGACAAGACGAACACCTGAACAAATATACCTTTGACGATTTGATAGATTCGAAAGATTCGAAAGATTTTCTGACCGAATATGTAATGTATGAGAAGGGGTGTAAGTATTAGGGTATAAAGGCTTTTTCATATATCTCCACTCAACTTTCTAGCTTCAATAGTATTCCATTAATATATTATATATTATATGTTATAACGATGAAATTAGATCGATCTCGTAGCTGGAAAGTATTGATAGATGGGGTGAGTTTCAAACACGATTACTTATTTTTTACGGTCAGAGGAAGAGGAAGAGGAAGAGGTAGAGGTAGAGAGATGGAGAGAGAGAGGAAGAGGGAGAGTTTTATTCAAAGGAATCTTTTAGTTTTCTCTCCTATTATTGTACCAAATGTTAGCACTCCTTTTGAGCAGGGAAGCTGGTAAAGTATAACTTTGGTATGGTTAGTATGCTTCGTAGCAGCTGTCCTCAAGCTCACTCTCGAGCTGTCATAGTTAAACCGATAACCTTATGGTAGCGTAACGATAAGCGAATTCAAAGTGGTCTACCAAAAGGTACGAAAAGGTACGAAAGGTACGAAGGGAATAGTTAACGAATGATAACGAGAAGATCAAAGGAAATAGTTGGTATGAAAGTTAGTCGAAGTCTATCTTTGATACAAAGAAGCTGGATTTCCGGTTATAGACACTCAATACACATTTACCTTTCCAAATCGGAATCCCAAAATAATTTTTCGGCAGAAATAATGGATAGATTCATTGCCCCTTCATTCCGTCAGTCATACATCGCGTACTAGCTATAGGTATAGTGTTCCTCTTCTGTTAATCTACTCCAAGCTGAACAATTTTTGATTGTGTATCACTTTATGGCTTATTAGCTGCTACAAAGCTGGCTGTTAAGATGAAACCAAAGTCCGTACGGAGTACTCGTATGAACATTGATTGATTTGGATGGATGAATGAAGGAATCAATGGGCGTACGGATGAATGAATATACGGAGAATCTGACAGGATGACAAGATGACAGCGGGAAACCCATATTTTCAGGAACGGTACACTTTTTTTTTCTTTCTCAATTAACAGCCTATCTTGCATCTTCAAAACTTTCATTCAACTCTTGAGCCACTTAAAGTGACGAGGATTAACTTGAATTCATGTTCCTGTCCCTTACCTGAACCGCTCCAGCCTGCAGCATATGCGCTTAATATATCACAAGCATCCTATTATATTCCAGTAAGCACTGCAAGTCATCGTCTTATATTTTCATAAAGTGGATCGAGATTAAATAGTATATTCAATAGGTTTCTTCTACGATTCTACCCCTCTTGAAAAAAATACTGGTAAGAATTCTATTTGTTAACATCGAGTAGATCACACGTAACATGTTATCATCATTTAATGTGTAATACGTGTAGTGTAATGTGTGTAATATTACAATATCCTAAACATACATAATACATCGTACATAAATCGACTCTCGAGAGCCGCCTCGTGAACATGAACATGATATGATATTGGGCTATCGGTATCGTATCGGACCGGGTCTTATTCTTTGCTTTCTATACTACACGGTGGCTCGGTGGGTAATCTTTCTTGTTCATTCGTTCCTTTGAATCTCATGGCTTGACAAGATGCTTGACACTTTCTATCCGATACGCCCTGTGCTCTCTCTACCTTTGAGCTAATGTGCCGCCACTAACTGCGATAAGCAATCGAGGGGCGGGGCAGGGCAGGGCAGGGCAAAGAGCACTGGAGTCCTTTTGAAATCATATCCTTCATTTTCATCATCTTTGGATTCTTACTCACCGTCAAAAAGAATTCGAATAAAACATGATTTGATATCTCCTGTTTTCTCGTTGACTCGAGTCCATCGATGGATGTACCTGATTGATCCGATACAACAACACCAACAAAGGAGCGAATCAAAAGGGAATCCATATACTTGGGAAGAAGGAAGGTTTCGTTTGACCAACACGTTGTATAAATCAGCCAGTGAACAATCAACTTGAAGCCAAGACAACACTACGATACTGTCAAGAAGATGGATTGCTACTACGTTTACTACATCCACCCCCCAGAACAGTAAGCTGACTTTATCATTCAACCACTGCGGACGATCATAAATGATCAAGACACCAGTCCGGTACACTCATCTCGTCCTATCTAGCCTCATCTTCTCCGTACAAATATATCCATCATCTAAGCAATTCTATTTGGCAGCTTAGGTGCTGAGATATTAGTAGGCATAACTTGATGATGCAGATCCTTAATAGATCGTCCAGCCGGACCATACTTAGACAAAAGCGAATCCAGGTCCGAAATTCCCTACCACACCCAGGAACCACAAAAAAAAAGATACTTTTGCATCTGCAAAATGCAAGGCACGGAAAACAATCACAGAAAATTTAATATAAAAAATAAGTGGCAGAATATCAATGGCGTACTTCCATCTGCGCATGGTGATGATAATGATGATGATGAAAGGAAGGATGTCTCGTAAGTGATTATGTGACTTTCCTTCTCTTAAAAGCACTCATCCATCAACTGACCCGAATCCCAAAGCCTTGGGTCACACAACATCGACTTCAAATCCAGCCACTTATGTTTCTTGGCTCCCGTTTTTGGAAATATCCATGCCGAGGCAGGTGGTGCCATCTACAATCTTTGTTCCTGGTACCTGGAAGATATCTTCTCTCAACTCACATATATCTGTGTTCTCCACTGTTCGAACAAATCTTTCGAATCTCGCTTTCTGTGTTACACCTGAGCACCTTGAAATGCACCCGATGCATCAGCAGAACAAATTTCCGATGGATTTTGTGTCACGGGACTCATTCGACCAATGAAATTTTAGAAACGATACATTGGTCCAGGTACTAGTATTCAAATGTGTTGTGTGCTGGCAGACCTTATTGCATACACTAAGTCTATATCTTCAAACAGATAAAGAATTGAAAGACCTACGCAATGACTATTTTATGGAAGTCCATACAAAAGTTCACTCTGATGTCGACCTAGTACGAACAGCACCAAATCAAGACTCAAGAATGAGTGGAATATCTATATGAAACCAATCTTGTGAATCCCACGTGTACCATTATCTCCCGACATTCCCGGCTTGGGAGGTCCGAAATCTTTGATATAAGTTTTGATATGCACAAAGTGTGGCTCTTTGAGTTTGGCTAGTTGCAGACTCGATATTCTAATGGTCTGCACGGGAAAGTTTATTTTTCTCACAACTCCTGTATTCTCTCAAGGTGGTATTACAACACATGTTACCACTATTTCGTTTGAGCTAAGTGGCCCTGCTGGTTGCAGACGTGCTGTCTACTGGACCATCTCATCATAGATCTAAAACTTCTACCATTTCAACATATTAATGTACATTCGAATGTACATGATTCATGATGAGAAAGCAATCTCATATCTAGTTCCAGACCACAGCACATTTCCCCATCATTTACAGCCTATAGGCTTTTCATATCATAATTTCTCCAAGACAAGACAGTCGATACTATTCTACTTCAGAGTCAAATCCTCTTACTTCCACGTGTAAAGTTGACACCAAACCACAAACCTTAGCTTCGAACCTCCTACACATTCCAAATTCCACACAGCCATCCTCACGAACCTCACTTGTATGACGCACATCGTATCATTTTAAGAATAATGAGATGGGTTGATCCTACAAATCGGTATTAGTGCGTGTCGATCAACCTGGGGTAGGTAGATATCTACCATCGGCGTCGATTCTACAATATTGGCATCACATACTCTACCACACAACCAGGGTATCCAATAGTCCGGACTGCGGTCCAACAATGTAAGGGTTTGAACGTCCAAAAGCAATTAGAAATTCGAAAAAAGTTCAATTTTCCAATCAAATTCAATATCTCAAATTATTTGAATGTTCTAATTGAGTTGGAGATTTGATAATCATCATTATAATCATCATTGTTGGACTGCAGTCCAGATTATTGTATCTCATAATTGAAATTACATTTACATCTATATAATCAGTCCAGTCTCATATAATGCTACTCAGCATCCACATCCACGTCTATCTTACCTTCTCACAAGTTACCGCATCTCATCTAAATAAACAGCAGTTGATGTTTTGGTGTGAGATATTCATCTACCTACTCACCTACCTAGTAGAATAACAAAACCCAAACCCAATACAAAAACATCTCTTCAAAAGTTCATTCGAGGTTGATTCAACACAATTCCCAAGTAATTTTCATATTCCACAACTGTTCCATTATATTTGATAATCGGAATTCGAATTCGATATCTATCATCCATCCAACTAACCTTCCCATCTTCCAATCCTTCAATCTAAGCCTCACCACCCATATAACATATCCCTCCTCCTCTTCCCTCTCCTACTCCCTTATTCCATATAACCCCTTGCCCCCATTAACCTCCACCCACCCAGCCACTCAGCTCAACTCGAAACAAATCGAATAAAGCCAAGTTAAGTCATATATCCCAATCAAATTCCAATTCATACAATCTTCATAGTTATCATTAGATTCGATACCAAACTATCTAACTACCCAACTAAACTTTTAAACTATCCATGTAAAGCAATATTACATACATGTGTATCTATATTAAAATATATACAAAAATATCCCATGATTCGTATACGGGGTATCATTTCATTTTTATAGAAGGCTAGGTATATACATATTCTTTGTGTATCTCATTTCATCCCATCCCATCCCATCCCATCCGATTTCTATACTTTTCCTTTTCGTTCCACGCCATCATGTTCCAGCCGAGCCTTGCAGCATTCCATATCATCCGATCTCAGTCCATCCCATACTATCCCAAATCACTCCTGAATCCCGACCCATTTATCCATCTATTCACCCTGTCCTCCTTTTAACTCCACCAAACCCTTGACCCCTACCCACTTCCTCTCCTCTCGGTCTCCTTCTCCATCTCCACCACTATCCTTCCCAACTCCTTCAAAGGTACAGGCTTACTCATAAAAAGATTAATTCCACTACTATATGCCTCCCTTTGACTTTCATCACTAGCCAATCCAGTCACCGCCACGATAACACTGGCTTTCCAACCCTCTCTCTTCTCCAACCCCCTAATCTTTCGAGATGCCTCAAACCCGTTCATGATCGGCATACTTATATCCATAAAAATGATATCTGGTTTCACTCTCGCGTTCTGGTAGGTGGTCACTGCATGTAGACCATTTACCGCGCAGTAATATTGCACAGATAATTTTTTCATACAGGCAATGAGAATTTTCATATTGATGGGGTTGTCTTCGACAAGGAGTGCGATCGGCTTGGTGGTCAAGAGAATTTCAGATAGTGATCGACTGTGTTCTGGTTTAGCAGTACTTGTGTTAAGAGAAGGAGAAGTGATTCGTCGTGGATTAGGAGGCATTGTGAGGTATGAATTATTATTCCGGCTATCAGATCCTTCGAATATAGAGAGAAAACAATCTGCGAGCTTCTTGGGGCCAATTCTAGAATATTGTTAGTCGTATTCAGGAATTTCAATTGAGAAAGACAAAAATTGAAATTCATGAGTAATGAAGAGAAAACGTACGGATTGCTGAGGAAATATATGTTTTGGTAGTTCTCGAACAACGTTCTTCTTTCAGATTGTTCAAAGCCTGTTAAAACAATCAAATGCTTCTTATGCGTATCACCCGTAGTTTTCGAGTAGAGAATTTTCCAATGATTCTCCAGTTCGTAAAATTTTTCGGAAGTTACCATGAAGATATCTGCACTCATTGCATCAAGTCCGACAGCTTCACTAAGCTTCATTCCAAACCAATTCCTGGCCATCCTAGAGATTGCTGGACCCACAGATATATCATGGCTAGATTCCCCACCTACCTTTTTCTCAGGCTCAGGCGGTGAAATTTTCATTCCTATCAATACCAACTCTAGGCCATGAGTGTAGCTTCTAGCTTTTTCAATATTGTTTGGCATGCGAGGTAGGTCGCCAAATTGTGGTTGGGACTTATCTAGTTTGAGAACAACTTTGACAACTGTACCAGTACCTTGGATGCTAAAAACATCGATTTTTCCATCGAGTGCTCCGACAATTTGACGAACGATACTAAGACCCAAGCCAGCACCGGGTGTCAAGCTATCTTCCTGGGCAAAAGGAGTATATATTTGACGCTTCAGAAAATCTTCTGCAATCCCCCTGCCAGTATCACTAATCGTCAAAGTAACTGACGCTTGATTGACTCTTGAATTTTTCGATGTGACAGTCTTACATCCAAGATTGACTTTGATCAATCCCGATGTGGTATATTTTAATGCGTTGCCAAATATATTCATCAGAATACGCTTCCAAGCCCCAGGTTGAGTCAAAAAAGTCCAGTTGGATTTGTGGTCTATATCAAGAATTACAGATAAGGGCGCTGAGTCCTTCGTTCCGTGAAAATCAGAATTGGTAGGCGAATTTAGATAGTCAATATCAGTGTAAGTGTCATGTGGAGTCGAGTGAATAACATGAACGTGCCCAGCATATATGCCATTAATGACATCCTCTGTAATTGAGGCAATATCAAGATCTGAGGTCAAGCTGATTGTTCCGTAGATCTGAAACTTCTCCGCTGGAATGGCCCTTCGTATCTTAGACGAGCTGCGTACCACTTTTTGTTCCGTCTTTTGCGCTGTGGTAAAATTATTGATTTTGGCATAGTCAAGTACGTTAGTTAATGTATCAAGTAGAGTTGTAGAACAATGTCCAATTGTCTCCAACGCACTCCTTTGATATGTGCTAATTTGTGTATCTTGTAGAAGCTCGATTGATCCTTGAATTCCTTGTAGCGGACTCCTCAGTTCATGACTTATTGATGATATCAAAGCAGTCTTCGTTTGGTCAGATGCAACTATTTCTAGACGAGAGACTTCGGCCATGATACTATTTCCGAAAGCAGCCACATAATTTAGATCGTCATCTAGACTAAGTACTCGAGTTGGATCTGAAGTCCAAAGCATAGTACTAGCAAACCAGCGCTCATTATGTGAATCCCATAATGGTAAAATCATTACGTATCTAGCGCCGGGAAATATCTGTAGCATAGTCCGGCCTTCCATAACCTTAGAAGATGCTTTCTTGACTATCGAGTTTTGAGAAGTTTCCGCAACGACCAATATTTCCCCAGTTGACGTAGCGTCAAAAAATTCATCTTCACTTGACGACATGTGACCTCCTTCGTCAAAGGCAAAAACTTTGCCATGAGGATGGCGCTTTAGAAGACGGCGAACAAAGTTTTCTTTAACAGTGAGGTGCTCTGGAAAACTTGGATCCCCACGCAATGTACAACGTGAGGCTGTGGAATATGCCAGTACTTCACACATGCGTGTTTGTGACGCCTGTGCTTTCACTTCTGACCGCCTGTCAGAATCTCTTCCATCAACACTATCCGAGGTATCGTGCCGCGAAGAGGTTCTCGAAGCATCTTCGCTGCTGGATATCTGTGCAGCATCGTGTAAGCCAGCGGTCCTCTGTTGATCATTCAAAGAAGATTGATGCCCAAAAGAGCTTTCTTTAGCATCAAAAAAAATCACGCCTTCCACATCTGTCGACTCACGTATAAGATTGCTAGCACGGGAAAGCATTTTTTTCAAAACTTCGGCTTTTTCGGAAGGAGAACGAGTTTTGACATCGTTGATAGTTGTATCTCCAGCCGCCACAGGTGGATGCGCTTGATCGGGAGACTTGGATAATGAGCTTCTAGGGGTTTCGTTTGATGGCGAGTCAAGAGGTATTTGGGAAGAGTGAATTGGTGAATTAAGGGTGGATGGTTGGTCGAGTTGTGCCTTGAAGCAGGGTGAGGTATCCCTCACTTGAACATAAGAATGGTCATTTGATTCGTCATTTTCACCCCCCGGCCTGAGTGGCATACCATTGCAAAGACTACTCGGAGGTAAGGATGAGTTCGGAAGTAGAGATATCGACTCCTCCATCTTTTGAAATCGGTCAGCAAATGATGGATTTGCTTCAGGGCCAGCAATTGCTAAATTCTCAAGGACAGCTTCAACAGGAACCGCCGGATTCCCTATGCTTCTTGTAGCATATGAATCTTTGCCCCTAACAGATGTTTCGCGATCATTTCGAGTGCGCAGCCACCAAGACTTGATGCTAGAATGACCTTCTACAAACAATCCCAATCCTTTCACCATCTTCTCTCCTCTCTGATGGTCTCGCTTTACAGCAATATTCTCAAGGTGCTCCATCACTGTATCAGTTATGTCTGTTAGAAATTCCAATTCTTCTGGCAACAATCCGTTCCGAGGTATGTCATCAAACACACTATATGCGCCTATGTCAAATCCTTGACGAGATCGTATGGGCACAGTAGCCACGAACCGGATTTTCGGGCATCCAATAATATTGGGGTCAAAACGCAAAGTTTCCTCAGACAGATCATTTATAACTTTTGGTATTACTTTAGGTCGAAATTCAGTATCGTTACGCTGGCTCTCTGATCGTGGTGTATTTATAACAGCGGCACATAATGAGTCTTCGCGAGGTATAGTTCGTAAGCCTAGCCATAGGGAATCCCCATCATCGTGTACATCATCATTCTGTGATGATAATGTCTTCGTCGACTCTGCCAAAATATATTCATGTGTGCGATCAACGAGAGAGATCATAGCCCGCCTTGCCCTTAATCGCAGAGCACCAAGTTGTGCGAAGGCATTGAGTGCTCTATCCGATGACGAGAATGCCTTGGGGTAGTTCTTTGAACTTTCTGCATTTTTATCATTTTGTTTGCGCGGGGGAATGAGGGGTGCTGCAAAGGGAGGAAGATATCTGGATAATCAAATATTAGGATTGAATAAGGCGAAAGGATAAGGAAGATTCATTTCACTGACTTGTAAACTTCTCGTACCCTATGAACTTCAGACACCCTAATAGATGTTTCCGAACTGAACTTGGCTGGCATCGCAGTTGGGAGGCGAATTAATGGAATCTTTTCACAAGCGTCATGCTCAAATATGAACATACAATTCTTCCAAAAGGGCAAACTCTACCTAAGTAATCACGAAAGTTGGATGAGATTGGATTTAAACAAATGTATGGATGAGTGAGCGAGTGAGCGAATGTAGCATAAATGAAGTCATATACAAACAAACACACGGTATCTATGCCTAGGTGTAGTAATCATGAAAATAAGAATTCAATGACAAGTTGTTAGGGTTCGAAAGGTCCAGAAAGATTGTAGTAGCAATAGCAGGTAGCTAGGTATAAGGCGGCGGAGATCTGAAGATCTTGATTGGACTGGTCAGTAGAAGTGGATGTAGTCTATCAGATAAAATCTGCATATTGATCGCCGGCAATGGCATGGTGAATTATGAATTCGATTATTTGAATTCCTTAGTGGGCTGCGGTAGGTAACTGAGTCGAGTAGTCGGCATAAGAGATGACACGAAGGAAATGACTATCGGTGGTTGGATCTTTTTTTTTTTTTTCGGTTTTTTGCCTTCTTCCTCTTCCTCTACGAAGAGCCGGGATGGATGGATTGGAAGAGGTTTTGGGGATGTGGGGTAAATGTATGATCTTTACGTACTCGTGTACTCAAGTACTGTGTCACGTGTGTGTATAATTAATTGTGAAAGTGTCTGCGGTGGCTGGTATAATGTGGCTGATGGCTTGTGGATTGTGTGCTGGAATGTGGCGTGGCTTAGATTTGAGACTCTGATTAGGTAACCACTCGGACCAAGCACGTGCCTGGGTACCTAGTGTTGAAGAACATCAACCATTTCCAGTTCCGTTTGTGAGAAGTTGAGACATTGTTGCAGAATCCAGACTACACTGTATATCATCAACCTTAGCCTCATTGCTTCACTTCAGTATTGACCATTGCAACCCAAATCAAACCTCATTTTATCAGTCTTTCATCTCAATTACAACAATAATCACAACTCAACCCCGCAATCCGACCTTATCTCCTAACTTCGGTATTCTTGATCCTTCGGTACGTCTACGACCTTACACGCTTGATGCGGGGCATAGTGCATACAGAGCCTCGAACTGTGTCTAGCCATAGTCACATTTCATCGACTAAAGGGGAAGACATATTATGATATGCGTAAATATCTCCTTGTTGAGTAATCGATGGCTAAGCTTGGCTTGAATAGGAGCCGCTGATTTTCGGGATATGTTATATGGAAGAAAGGCTAGTATACCACACGTGGACCACGAACATGAGACGTATTTTAATATAGATACGCCATTTCTCTACTGGTCACCATGTGTCTAACCCTCTACCAGCATCGTTCACGAGCATCAGCGCGAACTCCATCCCACCAAATTCATGGTCCTGATCAATCATCAATTCCCGTTCCCCATGTTCAACGCCACCATTCTAATTGAATTAAAACCAAGAATGGCTGTATTCTGGTTATATTATCTGGTATTTTTTGATAGCCTAGGGCTATCGTCGACGGAATGTGGAAAGCTGCACAGCAATTTACCAACGATTATCTTCAAATTGACACGATTTTTTATCGCAAGATTCCATAAGAAAATTAACATTGGTTGATCCCCAAGCTACACAATAGTCCATGAGTGGAGCGAAATAGCTTCGTTGCTCTTAAAAGCAGCTTATCTGTGGCACATTCTATCTCGAAATGTTTCTGGTTACCTGAGGAATCCTATCTCGTGAAGTTCTAGCACCTTCAAGCACCACGACTTCACAGCTACAGTGGAAATTTAGAAAGTGCAAGCTTCACACCAGACATATTTAATTGCTTGGTGTGTAAGAGAAAAATTACTCAAATTCAATTTCTATCTACAAAATCTTCGATGGTTTTGGCTACGCACTGAAAGTCTAGACTCAATTTTTTAAAGCGCGTGAAAAGAGGCTGTTAAGAGCGCCACGGACTTCAGCGAACCACTAAAGCTCATGCTTAAACGGATGAATTTCCTGCAAACATCATCCTCGTCGTCATGGCTTTCCCTCATTCACCCCAGTAAGCTCAACAGCGGTTCCTCGTTCAGAGGAATCTCTAATGGCGTTTTGGCCACGCCTAAATTAAATGGCACAATCGTGGTATCCGACGACGTGCAAGGTTGCTTCGTATGAGCAAACAACTCAGCTAGATATTTCAACCACAAAGGAGTAGAAGCTGCGATTGTTGCAGAGTGATCCAGTCCCGGATATCTCGTCAAATATGCAACATTTCCTGCATTCACGGTTGCCTCGAATGACTCTAAGGTGCTTTGAGGGAGAACTGAAGTATCGTTCCACCCCTGAATGATCAAAATTGGCCTCGAAGCTGGATCGCCTTGTGCTGGGGCGTTCATATCCTGGAATTTTTTGAAAAGTTCATCAGTCGCAGGTGTTCCGTTAGCGGCTGCGAACTGGTCCCGGGGCAAGTCTAGGGAGAGGCCCATAAAAGACAAAGTACATGACTGCATCACATTGGCCAACTCCACCCGCTTTCTCATCCCATAGGCCAAAAATGGCGATGTGTAATTGGGAAAGGTCGCTCTGATGCCGTAAATAAGCTGGCCCAGTTCGGCAGTAACGACAAATTCATGAAAATCAGGACGAGGGATTATGCGTTCGAAGGTCTCGACCGCCATGTCAAAAATCTTGGATGCGGGAGATATAGCAACTGTTCCAAGATATCCAGAGGTATGATTTTGTACAAGAGGATGTTCCGACAACTTCCACACGGCGCCGCCACCTTGAGAATGTCCTACACTCGCCCATTCTTTTGTGAACACACCAGGAAATGCTTTTCTTGCTGCCTGCACGGAATAGAATATATCGTTGGCATGAGCCGTGAAAGCAGTGTATTTGTGTAAGGTATAGTTGTTTCCGAGACCGGCGTAATCGGTGGCTACAACAGCATAGCCACTGTACATCATTGGAACCCAGCTATTATAATCAAAGAGACTTGGTGAAGATGAGGGCGCGCATCCTCGGTGAACACCAATTGTACCGTGGGCGTATGCAACAAGGGGAAACTGGCTCCCATTAGCTGGTGAGGCAAAAGGAAATGCTATAAAACCACTCGACGGTACGATAGTGCCATCTAAGTCTATAGAAGTATACTGGAATCGGAAAGTTGCAATGCCATCGGGTATGTTCAGGGCAGAGCTATCGATAGGCTGCAGTTTTAGAAGATCGCCGGGAGCAGAGGAAGAGAAATTGTTTGCTGTGCTGTAGAAATCAAAGTCGAATTCTGTACCGACGGTTTCAAGGTCAGCAGTGTTAGATATAGATAGGATTTCTTGACATGACGCATTGCATCCATATGATTGGAGCTCAACTGTGCTGATATTGAAGTTTGATGCTTGGCCGGCTGCTGATCTCGCTGGTAATGCCAGATATAGAAAGGAAAAAATTGTAATGACGATCATGATGGTAGAGTGAGTATGTGCAGTTTGATGAGGATGGTGATTGGAAGGAGACGAGCAAAGAGTACATTTATATATACTCAAAGGTTTAGCAGAGCATCCTCAGATCGGAATTTGCGGACATCAAGTTCAGATAGTTAGTCCTTTCATTGAACCTTAATTGATAATTCACGCTGTAAGTATCTATGGGAATGATCCATAGATCCGAAAAGAATATCGCATGACCTGCAAAATTCAATTTCTTTAAGATCTACCCAACTTTTCCTTCGCGCAGAACGAGCCTTGCTATTTGCGATAGTAATATGGGAGTTCACTTACAAGGCCAGCTCGTACGCCATTTAAAGTGGATCGGTACATACGAACGAGAACCGAAGTTTTGCCGTCGTATGGACATCGCATGGATATCGTATGGACATCGTATGGACATCGTAGGAACATTAGCTGAGTCTACGCATGTGCTGCACTTCAGGAACATTTGCAAAGCAATGACCGTCTTAATGACCTGATCTGAGGTTTGGCATCGAATCGGTCTACACATACAGTCGGATCGTAGTTGCTGCAGTAACGCAAGCATTTATGGATCTATTTCTGAGATTAATTTTGCTATATCATACGGTGAGCTGAATGGGTCTTCATTTTCTTCTTCGGCTTCATTTGGGGGTGAAGTATCAAGGATGACAAAATCATTTAGTGATTCTTGGAGATCTAGAAATGAAAAAAAGTTGAATGTTGGAAGAAAGAGGAATTCTAGAAGACATTGTGAATGTAAATATGAATGGCTCGCTTTGTTTTGAGTCTTCTGATGCAAGACACCAAGAATTCTTTAATTTTACAAGTATAAAATGCTATATAAGATGGGGAAGTTCGTGGATGCTGCTTCGAGCAACCCTCTTTGGAGAGCAAATAAACTCCTCTGGAAACCAGTCGCTAAGTACTCCGTCTGGTTTCCAAATCTGCCCATGAGAATTGAGATGTTCGCGACCAAGAACCTGGAGAGCAACAGCCACCCCGCTTAGCCAGGTGGTAACCATGCCTGAACCGTTGAAACCTGCTGCTATCCACTCTGCTGGCGCAGCATTTGTATCCGCAGTGACCTGCTCATTTCCTACTTTCACGGCGCGCTTGGTTAGACTTGGTGAAAGTTTTCCTACGAGAGGCATGAAATCACAAGTCAGTCCCATCGCACCGGTCCACATGCTTTTAACGATAGAGCCGTCGGCATCCTCTCCCCAAAAACTGGAGCGGAAGGACACCGGAAGTATGCCTGCAAGATAAGATCCGATGGGTTGCTCAATCTTGTCGTCGTCCCATTGACCAACTTCATTCGAGCCGGTGCCATCCATATGAACTGATCCACCTCCAGTCATGATCTCAGCCCCCAAACCATCCGCAGCATCGGGCTTTCCAGGCCGCTGCGTGATGTATTCATAGTCCCGACTACCAATGATAGACCAAGAAATTTTACCATCGTAGTGAGGGAAGGATTTTCCTGGTCTTTGAGCAGACATGTGTCCACACAAAGGAAAAATTTTCCCAACCAATCCGGGCACTAAGTTTGCGGTGAAGGCTTCTGTTGCATGGACGACATGTGCGGCTGTGATGTCGCCCCGTGAGGTGTTCAGAAGGAAAGGACTATCCGGGTTGCTCGTAGTTTGGATTGATTGCACCATGGTTCCTGTCTCGATAGAGAACTGCTCTGGAAATTTTGATAACAGAGCCGCATATATAGCAGTTACGAATCGATATGGCCACAATGCACCACTGGTGTAGGTAATCCCTCCATGGAACTGACTGCTGAAGCCAAATTTCTGCAGTGATTTAGAGAGTGTCCTTTATTGGAGATTTTACAGTAGGCTTACCTTCTGGACTGTTTCTCCATCTAGAATCTCAATTCCTTTGGCAAGCTCGGGTAGATCTTCTCGCAAAATACTTAGCATCTCAATAGCCTCTTTAAGCCTCTCCACATCAGTGAAAACATCCACTGTCGTAACGTCTCGTGCTTCACCCTCTTCTAACCGTTCTTCTTTTGAAAGGTTGAGGAGGAAAGGTCTGTGCCTCAAGTAAAATTCCAATATCTTTTGTGCACTTGCGGCTCCGAACCTATTCTTGAATTTTTTGTACTCATAGAAAGGGGCTACCTTGATATGTCCTCCATTTCTGCCCGTTGCACCACTACATATCGTCCTCCCCTCTAGAATCACTACTTTTATTGGTCTCCCAATAGCCAGACATTCATTCAGGATGGTATATGCGACACTGGCTCCAGTCATACCAGATCAATAATCACAATATCTGCACGTGAAGCCAATTTCTCAGACTGAATATTGACAAGTTCGGGATGTAAAGGCTGTTGTTCCCAAAAAGAGCTTGTAGGATTTGCGTGGGGAAATTTTACTTGAGTGATGCGACTGAGCAGCAAAGAGGCGGCTTTATTGCTCTCAGCAATAATGGCGATGAGACCCAAGATGCCGAAATAGCCGTCTCGCAAGAGTGAGAAGACAGCGCCCATGATTGTAAGTGCTGCGTATTCAGCAAGAAGGAGATTGTTAAGAAGGGCAGTGGCAGAAGTAGTTGTCGAAGTTATAGTACATATAAGTAAGAGTTGTGGCCATAGCTTATCGTACCTTAAGTGTGATTAGACCAACCACCTCAAAATCACAAATTTGAATATTTTATTTAAATTCGAATCTTGTATTTTTTAGATTTTAATTCAAGATTCATATTGATATTGAAGATGATAATCATAGATTTTATTAAAATCGGCATATCCTTCATGTACTAGGCTGATTCAAAGTATTTCTAATAGAAAATCCTTGAATTGGATTCATTCAAATTTGAGTATACCTCAATCTATAGCAAGAAGTATTTTTAATCGATGTCACGGGCTCGCAGGATCACTAGCGTAAGAGGCGCTTAGTTGTCTTTGCTCATATATAGCAAAGTTACATGGCACTTCCTTTCTTCCGTCTTTATAAAATACCACATATTCAATTTTGTACCAATCCCTTGCCTCGTGATAGTCGAAATCAACCAGAACCCCCAGAAAAGAATTTTTTTACGTTAAGTCTATGATAACTAGGAAAGAGATCAACGGATTATAAGAACTACAACAAAAAATTGAAAAAAGCAAAGGATAGCCTTCGAATGACAAGAAATTTTTCATGGCATTGAATCAGTTTGTTGAAAGTATTGTCAAGTCAGAATGATTCCCCCTTATTTCGTGCAACTTTTCTTCAGGATATATCTAATCATGATTACTGACTCTGGTTTTTGGTAGGTTTGGAAAGGAATGGAGACTTGATGATCAGTTTATTCATTTGAATTTTGTGAGTTAAGAACAAAACGTTTTTGATGGCTATAGAGAGGTTAATGAGGAGAACTCAGAGATGTATAAAGGAAGCATAATCCCGGGGGAGTATCTAAAAGGCTGGAGCCGGGGTATTTCAAACTCTTACTAGAGAATGATGGATGAGGATGGCCGATGAATTCGGGTGAGGTAATGGAAATCGACAATTCGTGTACAAACAAGATTTGCTATTTTGGGAGATCTAGATTGAACGGCTTTTTAATTCAATAAAATTAACCTGAATCTAGACTTTTCTCTAGATTCATTCCCATGCAAACATTCAGATCATTGGATCCTTGCAAATCTCGGGAGATCGAGGCGCGCAGCCGTTCAATGGCCACCATTTAGGTAACCTACCACAGCATGAGCACTGAGCCTCAATCTTGAATTATTCAATGCTTCCAACGGTAGTTCATTGAATATACCGATCTATTTCCAACCCGACTAGTTCACGTTACATTTCTCATGTGAGTCAAGCTTTTCATTCGCGCTTGTCGTTTCACCCACTCATTTTTGGGCTCGCTAAACACATCCCCTGAAATTAATGCTAGCCAATCAAATGATTCACAATGCGAGTCTTTCAGACGAGTTAATTTTACTAAGCGCCAACGTCATGTTTGAGCTTTATGTTGTGTACTTTCCATTTATTGGATGAGAAAACTTGAGTGGAACTTACAATGAACTGTAGTGAAATCGTACAGCAAACTGACTAGTTGTCTATTTACCTGTCGATCTGGTGGAGTTCTGGAAAAGCGCCAAGTTTGTAATGCGATGCACTGGTTTGGATTGCAGTCCCGGCCATGTTCATTGAGATTTCGAGTATATAGAATCAGTCGAGACTTTGGTAACATGATTTCAATTTTCATATTCTACTCATCATTCGTTTTCCTATTCTCGATTCCATTCATTATTTCGTACCTTGTCTGTCATTGATTATTTCCTTCTTTTTCTTTTTTCTTTAACAACTTTCTTTGCTAAATTGTTAATCATTAATTTTTGATACTAAAAATTTGCAATCTTTCACGTCTTCATCATTCTATAACCCTAGTACACATCTAGTTTTTTCTTTCCTCCTGAAAACCCTTCCCGCGAAGTAATTATTGGAAGTATCATCTCTTCAATCATGAAGGTCTCTCATCCACTCTCTTTTTTTGGCACGATTTTTCTTTCTCATCTTGTTGCGGCTGGTCCGTTGTGGCGCAATGGAACAAGTAGGAAGTAAGTACACTTCTCTTCCACCCCAGGTCACTTTGCGTGGTTGGTTCCTGGATAGATAGTTCTAATTTGATTTGGCCTTAGCTTTATACGAGGGGGTGAAAGGAAAAGGGATAGCGTTACTCCCATCGCGATCACTATTCTACCTGGGACGGTCACTTCTTCGATAATCAGTTCTACAGTCCAATCTGAATCCACATCGTCAATAGAAGGCACCACAACATCCAGTACGAGTGCAACGGATCTTTCTTCACAGTCGAGCAGCACTTCAGCTACATCCGTGATACAGTCAACGGAGGGATCGAAAACGACAGAATCTAATAGCGAAACGAGTACTTCTAGCACATCATCGGACAAAGAGAGCGAATCGAGGACGTCATTAAGCTCTACTGCATCCTCCTCGCAGCTAGCATCTTCAATTTTATCGAGTATAGGAGGTACAGCTCCAGTACGATCAAGTCAATTTTCAAATACTGAAACCAGAGATGGAAGCGTAATTCCAACAGCAACAGAATTAACTCTTACTCTTGCTCCACCGCTAAGCACGACGTCCACCGGGAAATCTTCTACGAAAATTGGAACGTCAAGTCAGGGTACATCTAAGTCACAAGCTAGTTCTCCCTCATCGAGCCAGGTTTCTTTGCAGACTACAACATTTGGGCCTCTTCCTACTAGTTTACCTGAGAGCAGTCTTACGGCGAAAGCTTCCTCAATCTCATTAGATAGTTCGACGCTATCAAGTCTGAGTTCTGTTCAAACTACGACATTTCCACCGCTTCCAACTACCTCTCTAAAGACTACTACAATACCAGAAAGCTCTTCGGGTGAAACTTCCGAGGGGCCTTCATCAGCAACTTTAGCATCAGTGCCGACATTAGCTTCGAGTATATCAGTTGCACCATTTAATACTGGAAACTCAAGCATAGTAGCTACCGGAAATACGCAACCTTCCAGTAATTCGGATCCGAGCATTGAATCCACGATTAGCATTACAACGGAAACTTCTGGAATCACTTCTCAAACTTCTATAAGGGAAACTCTGTCACCTACCACGGTTCCATCGAGCACCGTTAGAGCCTCGAGTTTAGTGGAAAGTGTCTTTTCGACGAAGGAGACTTCGAAGGTTACGGTCCAACCGCAAAGTACTATCGTGCAGTCCAGCGTGGCGGCAACTCAAAGCCCAGGGTCTACTATAGGAGCATCTGACCAGAGCGTTACTCCCCAGGCCTCATTAACGGGAGGTTTATCTCAGGCGACATTGAGTGATTCTCTGCAGACGACAATTGTGTACGTAACCACAATTATTCCGTCTTCGACTCTTGGAGTTACCGCATCATCCTTCTTGTTATCCACAACTTCAACTTCACCCATACAAGTAGAAACCACGAAGCTTGACCCTTCAACATCTTCACTCTCTTCGGCGGCAACAACCATCAAGACAACTGAGGTCTCTTCATTTTCCTCGGCCTCGGAGCCACAAACTACAATTTTCCCCGAACTACCTACCACACAACCTGCTAGCACGGCAGGAACTCTCGCAACGACCGTAACATTATCAAGCAAAACAAGAGAATCCTATTCTAGCACTACAAAGAGATTCACTGCTACATCCTCCATCAAAGAAACCACCACTCGAGAATCTATTCTTCTACCTACGACCCAGATAACTACAGCTGATATCCCCAAGACTACTGAAATAGCCAGCACTATAATCATCAGTGTAAACACTGCAGATTCGAATAATGGGGCTGTAACTGCATTGACTATCATTCCTGTTGCTGCTGGTTCAGGTTCAGGTTCTGGAAACGACATTGGCATTACCAAAACCAATGATGGGAATAGCGGCGTAACCACATCCATAGCCATCATCAACGCCAGTCCCACTGCTACCACAACAGCCGGAGGTAATGGCCTAGCGCAGACTACACCTATTCCTTCTCCCACTTCTCCGACTCCAATTCGCACATCCACATCCATATCTACGAGTGCGATAGATGATGGGCTGAGAACAACGACGTTGAGTATTTCGCCACCGAATGAAACGATTATTACTAGTGCGCCTGTAGCGACGAGTACGAGTGCAGCAGAGAATATTTGTTTAGGGGTGGGAGGGGATGGAAAACTTACTAGCATGAGTAGTTGTGTGGGTGGTGCGACGGAGACGGAGACGGTGAGTGTGACGGTTACGGCGAGGGAGACGGTTACGGTTAGGGGGTAGAGTATGGAGACGGGTGATAGGGGGTATCGTTGGGGAGAGAGTGGAGGGGGGCGGAATAGATTAATGAAATCAGTGAATGAATGAATACACGGACGAAAAGAGGAAAAGAAGGAGGGGAAAAGGGAAGAGAAAAAATTGACCACTTGGCGTTCGGATATTGAATATTGGATATTGGATAGATGGTTAGTATGTAATGGACTGAAGGAAATAAATTGATTTATTAAGAGATTTTATGATGAATCGGAGAAGGGATTGTGTGTAGATTATATAGAGTGATAAGAGCTTGAATTACTACAAACCTTATTGGAAATCCTCAACCTTTTCTTGCTCAGATTGTGGATTTCTTAGGAGATGTGCGAGTTAAGATGCACGGCTTTGGTGTAGTCACCAAGGATCGTTCGTTTATCTTAGTTTTATGAATTGTTTTTCCAGCTTTGCAGCCTTTTTTACTGGGTTCATTCTGATTTAGATATGGTTTATACTAGACAGGCTACATGTTCATAGATTTTCCTCTCAGGAATAGAGACGACTTTTCCCAGCACAACGCACATTATCAAAAGTTCTCACTAGCTATTCAGCTCTAAGAACCCTATGTTCTCACAAAACATTTACTTCACCTCCAAATCCAACCCATCACAAAATCTCCATCCCATCTTGTCCATCATCCTCATGATTATCAAACCACCGAAAGATCTCCTTCGCCTCGTGTGTCATATGTCTAACCGGCTCATCCAGCGGTCTCCTCAACGCCCCAAACTTCTCCAACGGCACCGCAATCTCATCATGATACTCTAGTATCGCTTCGAAATCCCTACACTTATGATTTATATTGAAGTCCGGCACTGCATTTCCCTGCATATCCACCCAATAATGACCATACGTATCCACATTTCCCTGACACATCAGATTCTGCAGTAGCGCATACACGCAATGCGAAGCGTGCAGTTGGTGGTATTTCCCCATTTGTTCATCGGGGTAGTAATATTCTACGTTCCAATAGAGATGCATGCGCAATCGGTTGAGACAGTGGATCTGATGAAAGACGTCGATGCGTCCGATGAAGGCGTCGGGGCCGAAACCAAAGGATTCGGGAAATTTGGCGTACATCTCTGGATCTTTGCCTTGGTTGAGAAGATCTTGCCGTGAGAGTGGGATGGGATTTTGCGTCTCGATACGAGCCCATGCTGCGTCGACTTCGGGAGATGGAGGTTGTCGATAGATGGATTCGTCTTCACGCTCCAGAAAAGTGCCGTTAAGTCGCCAGGTGGAAAGCGGAATGTCGATTGCGTCGAGAATTGGAGCTGTGATTTTTTCAATGAGATATATCTTCAGTGCTAGAGGGTGCTTAGATCTTACATCTTTCTGAAACTTGCTTCAACGCCCAGTTTCGCTCCCTTCCACCTGGAACTTGCTTCCAATTTAGCGTGGCTGCTGTGAACAAGTACAAAGACAGACAAAAGAAAAGACCATTCAGCCAGTCCAGGCATCTCACAAATGAGCGATGCCTATGGTAGCCGTTAGTTTCTCCCTTTTCAGTATGTTCAAATGAATCATCGCCGACAGAAAAGCGGTTCAGAAGTCGATCTTCATCTTGGTATTCGTTACCCGAGTTTACATGTGAGGGATCCAATCCTGCATATTTAAATGGTTTATTGTGCTTGAATAATTGTAATATGCGTTGATTGAAACCCATTTTGAAGAGTTGAGAAGTTGGGAATGGAAGAAGTGAGAAGTGTAATGCGGGTATGGAAAGTAAATGAGAGAGTTTCTGTTTTCAAACGGAATGTAGAAAATGGTTTATTCTGTAAATCGTACAGCTAATGGATATGATGTAACATTATGAACCAACACTTGGGTCATTCGTACTTTTGACTGTGTTGAACTAATGACGTTTGTAAAATCGAAATTCCTTCTCTCGACTCTATCTTCTTCACTTTGATACGATCTCTGCTCCTTTTGAGTTGATATTGTAAGAAGAAAACAAGATATATTAATCCTTTACAGGAGAAAACGATGATATTATACTCGTACTAGGTATGTATGTTTCTTTGATGTAACAAACAAGTGACAGATGAATTCAATATCATTGACTTATATTTTTAGTCGACATGAACAACTAGTTGCCAATAATTTACTCTTTTGCAACCAACTACAAGTGACACTGAATCCCAAACGTTCGATCATCTCAACACGTTATACTTACTAGTAACGACACCCTTACTCCTTCTCCCGCATTCTCTCAAGATAGGAGAAAATCATTCTTCTCTCTTTCAGCCAAGAAAAGATAAGCCACATACTGCACGATTATCTAGATGCAACCGATCCACGAATATGCAAGCCAACTCATGCAGACAGTAATATGCAAGACGTCATCTGTGGTCCCGGAATCGAAGTTTCGGCTAACTTCTCCCGTTCGCGTGGCAAGCTTTGTGTTTCTCAGTTGGTTGTACAGATGGTGCTCGACCTCTAGTTTGATGAGAAGAGATTTTGTAGATACGTATCTGCCAGTAGATCAGAATTTCGTTACCTGTATCAATGATTATTTCGCAAAGTGTGGGTAAATCTTCCGAGTACACATTTACACGGATCTGACGACTTGACATTTTTCGTGTCGAAATTTCGAATACGGAAGCATCATAGATAGATGAGCAGCAGAAAACAAAAATCAAGATATCTTTTCATCCTTATTCCAGTTAGCTATTTGCTAGATATGAAATCTACGTTATCCGTAACTCGGAGGTAGATATCTGAGTGGCATCACTGTTTGTATGGATCATATTTTATATAGGGAATAAACGGATTGGTGATAAATCAAAGATACACGGCAGTAATAGTGGTGATATCATAAAGTGTCTGATATACCCTCAGCCAATAATATGTAGACCATGTAAACACCATCTCCCCTCCTGGACTTGCCCAAAACACCCAAAGTCTGTAAAAACTATAGAAAGCAAACATTAGTTCTAGTCACACTAAGCATCCTAACCAAAACACAAGTTAGATCAGTGTAGATCACTCCTGTCTATGATGATAAATGAGATCCTCCCACCCCTATTCCAATCAACCCCGTTTACTCCCCGCGTAATCTTCGTTTGCACACCCGCATGTTCTTCGTGAATTTTCCTCATTGTCTCACTTCACTCCTGCTTTCCGGCATGTAAGCCAAATCAACTCTATTATCGTAAGGGTGTGAAGTCGCTCATACATGCAGATAAATGTCTAAAATTAACGTACAACCCAATACTTACACACGAGTTGCTTCAGCAAACAGAAAGAATGTATTGATGATACAGAAAAACAGATTGAGGCATTTCTTCAATGCTTGCTTCGCCATGGTTCTCGTCGCAGCGGAGATTTACAAAAGCTTCATCATTACTTGCTTTGACGTGCATGTAGAATTCTCGGCAAACCTCGAGTTGCCGATATAGTTTGAGACGATACTAGGATCTAACTCACAGTTCGGTACATCTTTATAATTCCTCGAATCAAGATTGAGTTTTTCTTTGCTTGCAGAATACATAATCCGATAAACTCCACGACTCGTTACAAATTACATCGGTTGTACATAGAGTTGTATGTTCAAGAACGTATTACAACACTGTTGTTTGCGGGGATGATCTAATCTTGTATCAATGAACGAAAAGGAAAGATTGGAAGCAAGATAACGGTAAGTTACAAGACTTCAAGCATGACGCACTGTAGAAGAGTCTTATGCACCACCTTCGGATCCCCCGTCGGCTTTGCGAGTAGACCGAAAGACTTACGCCTTTCATTGTTTTGAAAGTCAAAAGATATCTATATAAACAGTCCATCAATAGAGAACTGGCATTACTCTTCTCAACCATCCAAGCCAACATAAATTCTTCCAAGTCAAACTCAAATAAACTCACCCAAGAAGCCCCAGTATCCTCAAGACACCTCTCCAAAATGGTTCGAATGACCGCGATCCTGGCTACGGTCATTCTCAGTCTCGCGTATGCTGCTCCTCTGAGCCCTGTTCAAGGTCTATATAAGTTTTCCCTGGAAGCAAAAAGATCATCACTGACTTTAAACAGAAGAAGTTAAAGCACGAGGTTTGTTGGATGCTACGTATGCTCAGCTGGATTGGTTTATGGCTAAACGCGATCCAGAGCTATCTTATGTGAATAGCCGCGCAGCGGACTTGAGCTATGTCAATTTCAAGCGTGAGCCTGAGCTCAGCTACGTGGTATGTTTCTTAAGAAATAGTGTGGCACTTGGCTCACCGAAGTGTAGAACTCCAAGCGTGAGCCTGAGCTCAGCTATGTAGTATGTTCCCTAGAAAAAATTTTCAGTATCCAGCTCACAGAAGCACAGAATTCAAAGAGAGAGCCAGAGCTTAGCTACGTGAACTCCAAACGTTCCCCCGAGCTCAGTTACGTGGTTTGTTTGGCACTTCCCATTCTTTAGTAAATCTTCATTGACAGATTTTCAGAATTCCAAGCGTGAGCCTGAGTTAAGCTACGTGAATTCGAAGAGAGAAGCAGAACTGAGCTACGTCAACTCCAAACGTTCTCCTGAACTAAGCTACGTGGTATATTTATCAATCACCATCCACATCCCCATCCTATTCACTAACCCCCACTCTGCAGAACTCCAAACGCGAGCCCGAACTGAGCTACGTCAACTCTAAGCGTGAAGCTGAGCCCGAACTCAGCTACGTCAACAGCCGACACACACACAAGGAATAGGTTCCCACAACTCCCGTATCCACATCCAATAAACCTATTTCGTGTTCCTTGTCAATGATTCTACAAAGACATTGCAGACACTGCAGACAGAGACAGAGATGAGAAACCCCCAAAAACATAAAGAAAAACATAAATTGAAATTGGGCACACACACACATACACACAACCCTCCCTCTCTTAATCTCCATACATACAATCTTCTTCCCTTCCCTTTCATTTCATTTCCTTTCCTATCCCATTCTTTCTTCAATTTCCTTCAACTCATACACCAACCAAGGCTCTCTCATTCCCAATTTCCAATTTCCCTACACAATCTAGCCAACAGTCTAAAAAAGAATGAAAGCACATTCCCAATTCTCATCTCCCACATGCTTTCAAGTTTCCACGATACAAAATGAAATGAAATAATTATGACAATATACAGATACCCCTCTCTCCTTCCTTCCATCCTTCCTTCCCTATACAAAAATCTAAACCCCCTCAACTTCTCACTCCTACTCTTTTATAATTCTCCTTTGCTTTCAAGTCACCGCACCACACATACCCATCAATCAACAAACACCACAAGGAGAAATCCTCAATCCCCGATCCCCAATCCCCAATCCTCAATCCCAAATCTCAAAAGAGAAAATCTCAATCCAAACTCAAAGCTTTACATCCCTCCATGCATTCATCCATCCCTTCATCCATCTCTCCATCTCAATAACCTACCCAGATTCCCCACCTCCCTCTTTCTCTTCCCCCCCTTCCCTTTCTACACCTCCCCTCTTCCTCATTCTTTCTCCAGCTCTTCATCTCTTTTCTTCGCCTTGTCTCACCTCATCTCGTTTCACCTTTCCACACCTCGCCTCCCCTCACCTCGCCTCCCCTAGCTACCTCGTCCCCTCCCATCTTATCCTTTCCTATATATTAGAGTAGAGCACAACAGAAGGGGGTCATAAACGAATTATATAATCAACCTAGCAGTTATAATGACGAGCAGAACAGACGATAGATTTGGAGTTAATCAATATTTTCGGTAAAATAACAAAGTCTATGATCCAACCACTCTATAGATCACTCAAATCACACATCACACTATTCAATGAAATCATTCAAATATTCATAAAGCCACTTATTGCTGTCCAAATGGATCTTCATTCTCATTTCTCATGCTTCGCTTCTCATCTCTTTTGAAAACAAAAGATGATGACTAATTACAATTGATTAAGTATCCTCGGTGAGTTTCATGTGCTTTCTTCGTCAAAGGTTGAAGAAATTACACAAGCCAACTCTTCCATCCCTATCTTCATTACTACTTTCATGAATAACGCCTATCCCTCCCCTAAAATTTAATGGACAGAAATATTTGAACGCCCAGTCTAATGCATTAAAATGATCATAACCTTACTGCCGCAACTTTGCCCCTAGTATGCGGAGATTGGCGTTCCGATAATAAAAAATGGTGAGAAGGTAATGTGAAGATTGATGAAAATTTTCGAAATTTCGAACAAAGATATCAAGATAATTAAGATCTCTTTGTGAAGGTCAATGGACAATCATCCTGTGATTTGTGTTAATGATGATCAAGAGCCATTCGATATGAATTTGTACTAACCATAGGGAAAATTGTAGCGAAGACCTTAATCTCTTCTGATCTTGGAGTAGGATGATGGACCCAATCAAGTTCCATCGATGCCTTTCCAATCATGAGAGCAAGGTTCATTTGGGCATATTCTTGTCCCAGACAATAATGAGCACCAGTTCCAAAGACCAAATAGTTCTTAGCACCCTTTACTTCTGCGTCACCAGAGAAATAACGTTCGGGATCGAATTCGTCAGGTCGGTCATATACATCAGGATCGCGTAAAGCTGGGTATGTTGTTGGCACAATCATAGCTCCTATTTCAGTGGTTAGAATTGAATTTTAGTTTTTGTGTCAGCTTGACATACCTTTGGGAACAGTGTAATCTGGAGTGATTGGGAATGCTTTCTTGGCAACATATGGGACCATGAGAACAGGAGGGCGCCATCTCAATAATTCTCTAACCACGGCACGAGTGTATTTCATGCTTTCCATCATATCCATGTTTGGTCTAACTCGTTTATCGCCACCACGAACGCGTAAATTCTCCTCACGGACCTTATCTAAAACCTCAGGACGTTGAGCCATGACTTGGAATAACCAGGTGGCGGCACTGCTAGTAGCATCTTGGGAAGCGAACAAGAAGGTGAAGACGGTTTGAGCGATTTCGAAGTCGGTGAACTCACGGAGTAATGGCGTTGGCTTAACCATTCCTTCAGTTGAGAGACCCTTTGCTTCTGCCTCGCGCCAAGCGGCGGACTCGAGTTGAGACTTGACCCATCCATCCATAATACAAGAAACTTCACCACCGGCAGCCATGCGAACCTTGCTCTTTGCGGCACATTTGGAGAACTCCTCAAGAACCATATCAGCAGCAATCTTTCCATACCAAGACTTGGTGAATGGGAGAATGATTGGGAAGTTGACCAATTCCAAGGCAGCAGTGATGTTGTAGTAATCGTCGGCAATCTTCTTGATAGCTTCGTCTGAGATATAGAAACCAACGAATGTACGGCAGGACACGGCGCACAACAATTCTCGGAATTCGGACATAAATGGAACAGGTTTTCCTCCAGCTTCCTCGGTAACCTTGGCGAATCTTTCGTTGTATTGATTGTAGACGTCGTCTTGTCCTGGGAGATAACAGTCGAGAGCTTTGCGAGTGAATAATCCATTGAGACCCTTTCGGAAATCAACATGAGCCTTTCCGTCAAGGAAAACCCAGTTGGTCTCGCCCAATAATTTATGTGCTGAATCGACTACACATGGTTTTACGTATGCTGGGGAATTGAAAACCTTTCTAGCCATATCACGAGTAGAGGCAATGACAACGAATCTAGAAATGATTAGGATCCAATGTCTGAGTAGCAGATAGTGGTGGTGACTTACTTGTGGAAAACCGATACGCAACTGAGGTCACCGCTTGCCCATTTTTCTTGATATTCGTGAAATTTAGGATTGACAGATTGTAGAAATGGACCGATAAAGGGAGCTTTCCATGCTGGACCGATGATTGAACCTTTTTGCCAGATATAGCTGCCTTTAAAGTTGTTAGTGGTGCAATTGATTGATCGACGCGTTGAGAAGTTTCTTACATTGATCATAAGCTACCATCAGGCAGAGAATCGTAAGCACAACCTGCCATGCGCTGACCTCTGCAAGTTTGGCTAGATAACTATCGAGCTGAGGATGCCCAATGATCTGCGCAAGTTTTGCATCTGCCACAGGTGAGGCATACGTGATATTCTGTACCACGTCCGCCATGATTTGTTCGTTGTGGTATGGGTACCAAACGAAAAATGTAATGCAATGACAATAGTCGCAAGGAGCAATTACAATAGAAGAAGATTGATGTGAAGAACAATCTTATAAGAATATCAGTCTGACGGTTGACTGTAACGTCTTGTCAGAAGATATCTGCTACTTGGACGATATGACAAGTGTTGAATAAAAAGTATTAAGAAGAATTGAAGGTAAGGAAGGAAGAGGAGATTTTGGGTGGGTAAATAGGTGGATGGGAAAGTCGGGAATTATAATTAATTGTATTATGAAGCACCAGCCAGACAGATCCTTACCTCAAGGACCTTAAGGAACGATTGGGAAGTTGCGGAATTTGATTAAGTAATCCACTCAGCTACCTGAGCAACGACCGTACCCAATCGTCTTTTCATCAAATTTCATCAAATGGGTTAGATTGGGACACAATCGGGTGAATAGACCGATCTAAAATTTTATCCAACGGGGAGTTCTGAGAGTAGCTTATTTGCTATTGGGTTATTGCATCGAACTAGGATCAAAACTCATTAAAACCCCTCGAGAGACCATTTGCAACAAGGGTTAATCCGCCCGGAAAGAAAGGATAGAAAGGAAAGAAAATTCGAACGTGAAAATCAGTGGAGTGGAGTTGTATGAGCTAATCATACTAGGGAGGAATTGGAGGAATTAGAGGTAAAAAAGAGGTCATCTATGATCTATTGACTAGTCGCGCGATGTCTGGTGGATTATTCTGGACCAGTAGGTATTATTAGGGGAAGATACCTAGGTACCATTGAGTGAATACAAGATGTTGGGAAATGAGATGTTCATCTTGGACACTGTACTGTATATACATGATGTACCGAGTGTACAGGAGTACACTTGTCAGTAGGAGGCAATTAGACAGAATCTACTCCGAAAAAAGAGGAGAGGTGTAGCGAATGCGCGTGTTGTACAGTGCCTAGGTAGTTAGTTACATATTCACTTCATTGCTGTACTCGGTAATTTTCCATATACAACAAATGAAGGGGGGCAAGAAAAGTGAATTCAACAGCATCTCATCCTTTCAAAAAGACGTCATTATTTATACAATTCATTCATCTTTTCATGTGTCTAGGTTACCGACCTAGGTAGATAACGGGAGCAGCAGACAATAGGGCTAGACGGTAGTTCAAGGATTCATGGGTTGATTGATAGGTTGATAGGTTCACAAGGTCAAGCTTTTGAATGAAGAAAGTAAAAAGTTTGTACAACGAAAAGTATAAGCAAGCAGGTACGGGTTGATTGTGGTTGGTCCTCAGAGTATGTGCCTCAATTATGCTTTTCTGTTGGTGCCATTGTGGTGGTGACCCTTTGCTGACCTGATTTATTGATTCTGAGCCCAATTTCTACATCATCGTGTCATCCGTCCACCACCATTAGAAATTAAAGATATACATACATACATACATACTACCTAGGGACCTGGTACATACGGAAGAATCCTTGTCAAATAATTTAATCACCTGCAGTCACTCACTCATACTTGTATTACCAATCATTTTCCACATCTTCCGAAGCTTCCTCCATACTTGAGTACAAGGATGGAAGAGGAGGAATGGCAGTAAACTCCGAGTAAATCACGAGAGATTCATTTATACTCGGATCCTCCAATTTGTGCTTTGTACCTAGTGAAGAAAACTGGTGGCTGGTTGTGTGAATAACCTGACAAACATTAAATCTTGGCATCCATCTATCCCCCTATTCAAGAATATATCTTCATCCGCAAGCACCACAACTTCACACCAGGACCGGCCTCCCACTCGAAACATATCAATCGGTACCTACATACGGGAAATACATTATCACGCCAGATTCCTCCATCAATCAATCAAAGAAGCAAAACCCACCATCTCCAAACTCTCCAAACTCCACAAAAATCCACTCAAAACCTAATCTGAATCAACTTTTCAGATCACCTCATAAATAAAACATGTGTTGACTATGACCATAACCATGACCCAGCCCAGCTCAGCTCAGTCCACCGAGTCCAACAACGTTATTTAATCGAACGCTTCTTTTTTATACGCGTATACAAAGTATATACTCGTATCACATACTTAACATGCAATACGGAGTATACAGAGTGATATAACATAAGCACAAAAGTCTGGTCAGCAGCATTGACCATCAAATTCTGCAACATCCTCAAATTTCTAAAGAATCAGTACCGGTAACCCATATTCCAATCATGACACCTCTCACTCAAGAAACCCAACATAGACCCCCATTTTTACTCGACCTGAGATGACCTCCAAAGAGTAAAACTATGTACTTGTCAGGAAAAATAGAATTCAATTATATTCCTCTTCACGCAATCCATTCTCTACACACATGATTGATTTCCAGCCCCGCAATAGCGAGATCAATATCAACAAATCGAGCTAGAATTTTTGTGAAGGAATACGATGGATATAGCCGAGCGATTTTCCATGGAAATGGCTTTACTTTGAGCCGGAAGATGAGGGGTATGAATCCTTCGTCAGAAGCTATCATATTGATCACGAGTCACTTATCTCTTTAGTGGGAGATTCTAGACTTGGTACTGGCTGCGACTTTTGGTTATCTTGCTTTACTATTCATCATTGGTTTGGAATCCTATTGTCGTATGTTTGGTCGCTACTTTGTTTCTCTTGGGACCCCTCATGTCGATATTCTAGGATATGTCTCTATCTTTTCACTTCTCTCTTTCCGATGTTCCTACTCTTCAGCTATGCTCAAATTTAATACACGCCGGTCTACATCTCAAGTTGAGTTTTAATACTGATTATGGTTCTACCGTACTATTTCACAGCAGGAAGATTTGGAGAAGCATATCCCTCAAATGCTTATACAAATGCAAAATCATCTTCACAAAAGTTTAGATCTCCAGCAATAGAATCGAATATCAACTTTATACACCCTCAAATTTCTCATCCTTCCTTACGACGTCTTTTGAATGAATTAGATTCAAGATCTCGCACTTGATGGAAACGCATCCTATTTCGTTCTCTCTTCCCATTCTTTCTACCTTTCTTGTTCCTTTTTCATCTTTTCTTCCTTTTCCTTCTTCGGTATCTCTCTTTGCTCTTTGCTCCGCCCTTCTTTCTGCTTTTCTACCGCTGCTGCTCTATACCATTCTTGCAATTTCTTCCTCACAACCGTTTCAAGAACCTCATCTTCATTAGATACTTTCAATTTTCCCATCACCTTGACTCAAAGCCTTCTTTTGTGCTTCGGTTTGTAGACTCTTATCATCAATACATCGACCAAACCATCTCATCGAATTACTGAAAGAATTAGCAGATTGAAATTTGAATCTAAATCATCATTCATTTTTCTGATCTTCATAATCGGAACTTTGGAATGTCTTCTATACCTTAGTCTAACAAAAACTATATAATACCAAAAGTAATTAACAAATCTAACGATCCTAGAGTGAGACTCAGGAAGTATCTCATACTTGCTATTGTCAGACGCAATATTAGTATTCACAAAACCAAGCCAATATCTCGATCTATAACCATATTTACAAAGCATTCAAACAATCCATTTCTAGACTCTAGTATACATACCCCCCTCGCCAAACGTTCAAACTCCCCTCCCCCCTTCCAGAAAAGTTTCTCAAACATCTTCGCTGCCCTTCCCTGTAGTAATCTTCTAAAAGAATTATGAGACAAGTACTTACTATATCATCAAATCATCACCTCATCAACAATTTCTCCGTAAAAATGCAGCTAGAAGAGTCTATAAATATACAAAACACGTTTCTCCAAAACAGCGACAGATTCCACAAATCAATCTCCCCATCTCCCCATCCTCTCTCCCCGGACGCGCATCAAAATATTCCCATTCATGGCTTGCAATTCTTAAAACTCTCGAGTTACATACCCATAGATGCCAGTGCATACAAAACACAAGTATACGCATGATAAGCTCGCTAAAATCATACAGCTCGCCCAGGAATTTGCCCCTATTGGAAATTTCCGCGCCGCATGCAGAGGTTTCTGTTCCACAACCACGAATGAAGAAATTACGACGAGAGGACCATGTTCTGGAACCTCCCGTGCTCCTACGATCGCGGATTTCTTCCAACTCAAACCCTTTCGGCGTTTCATTACTCGTGTGGTCGAGTGCCGTTTTGAACATACACATCGATCTATTTGAAGACGCCGCAGAGCCATGTTTGCTCGGCGACTAGGAGTGGGGGTTCTGCTTTGGAGGTGTTGGGATTTATGGACTGTGCTGAGGAGGTGGTTGAAGGTATTGATTTTCTTGGAGAAATCAGATTGTATTCTGAAGGATATAACACAGTTGATTAAAGATTGAATGGCACGTAATTCCCATTCCTCCCTCAAAACGAAAAAAACAGAAACGAGGAAAAGATAAATTATCTGAAGAAAGAGAAGTTTAATATTTCTCAGAGAGACAAAGAGATTGAACACTGACACTCAAATTCTACTTGTGGGAAGGCATGAATTAGATAATGAAAGATGGGAAATGTAGGATTTTACTTTAAATCCTACACGCATAAGGTTCCTTGAATCTCCTTTAGTTCTATATTGGTACAATATGTACATACATACTAGAGAATACTAGATATCATCTACCTACCTATTCACACCATCGAAAATCATCGATCAAGGTTGAATTTAGCGTATCTATATGTGAGATCTTACCTAGAAGTCAGGAGTGATCAATTACTTCGATACTCCCTCCCTCTCCACGAACCTAATGTCCTCATCCCCATAGTAGACGAAATCCAAAGAAGAAAAAGAAAAAAGAAAAGTAAAGAAAAGATAGCTAAAATATAACAACAGGAACTCACAGATGCCAATCTCATTACTCAGCTCCTCTCGATTCTCCCACAATATCTGAAAGAGAAAAAAAAATCGATTTCCGGCGGGGACGATCACTCTACTTCTACTATCTTATTTATCTATCTACCTAGGAACTTACTTCACAGCTACTCAAAAGAGATTGCGATAGAGGTACGTACAAGCCTTTCCTTCTCAGACTTCCCAGTTATAGCTATATCTACATTCACGTCACTCTTTGTATATTTCTGATTCCAGATATATATATATATATATACATATATCTACCAACTCATAAACAAGCAGCATACCATCCAACCATCTAATCATCGTGAAAGAGCAAAATAAGCTCAACAAATCTACCACGTCACTTTCCCAACCTCCAGCATACAGCATATATCAAATTCGAATGCAGCTCTAATATAGAAAGAGGGGTTAGAGCTTAGAGTTTAGATAGATAGGTAGATTGTGGTATGGTATTGCATTCATGTATGTGAGAAAGAAGCAAAGGAATAGCGATTTTGAATGGATAACTTCTCGGTTCCTAAGTAAGTAAGCGTATGAAATCAGGAATTGGAAATTGAGGAAAGGAATATGAGATGAGATGAGAAGAAGAACAGATTATCGAAGAACAGTATATACTGAATAGATATATTTGAAGGAATAGAGTGACTCAGCGAGAAGAAATAGAATGCTATGGATAAAGGAAGGGCAAGAAGAAAGATACTGTATCCTATCGTTTTGTATTATATTGTGTGTAAGAAACATCGAGAAAGCAAGAATACTTACCACAGCTCTAGGACTTTGGGATCAGGTTTCAGTGGTACCGGCAAACAAGATCCAAACTTCCTGTCGAATTTTGCCTCTTCCATTGATATCTATTATGAAATACTTAGGAGAGACAGTTGTGCACATCATCTCAGGGACGGGACCCAAGCTTGTTGGATGTGTAGAGTTGAATAAAAAACTCGCACCAATGAAAGTACTTTGCTTCATGATATGGTATACTTGAAGATAATATAATGATAGAGTTACTTTTACACTGCGACCACTAGGCCTGCAATGGCTTCATATTCTTCACAAGAGAAATCCATCTTGTAGCTATGCACTTCAGAATACAACATGAATACATCTGCGATTCACAGATTGCAGCCCATCAATGATATATTCCACCAAATCACCATCCATAACACACAGCCAGCATTCCAGCTCTCACAACTTTCACACACTCAATTCCAAACCCCCACCCCCAACCAACTTTCTCTCCCCTCCCAACCTCACTTCTCCACCTCCCCTCCCTTCCCACTCCACTCCCCCCAGCTTCCCTCAAACTCCCCGACCTTGCTCCACCCATTCCCCCTCGCAATCTGCGCCGCCGCTCGGGACCTCACCCCCGCCTTACAATAAAACACACATTCCTCCTCCTTTCCCGGCCTCTCAAACCCAAAGCGATCTTCAAACTCTTCTTCGCTAATACTAAATGCATCCGGATACGTCGTTATGGAAATATTCACCGCGCTGGGAATCCGTCCCGTTTGCTGAACTTCGAGGGGTGTGCGAACATCGATGATATGAGTATCGGGGTGTGGAGCAGACGTGAGTTTTTGCATCTACAGAAAGAGAGAGGGCAAGTAAGTTAGGAAACTCCATTGGGGAAGGAAGGGGCAACAGGAGAACGCACATCTTCAAACGTGTAGTATTTAGATTTCGTCTCCGATTCTTGCGAATACGATCGAACTTGTCTTGATTGTCGAGCCGACTCTCGACCAAAGATCCCCGCATTCTTCAACCCGCTATCTCGAATCTGAGCACTAAAACTATTGCGACTGCTCGTGGAGAGATGCGACATGGTATAGCATTTTGCAGATGAAGCTCCCATGCGCGTTTGGAACGCGCGGGCTAATGTGCGAGATACTCGAGGGGTAGACATATTTTCTTCGTTTTTAGTGCCGAAGTTATGGAGAAAAAATGTGTGTTTGATGCTGATTAATTCAATTGACGACTGCGAGGGTGTGGACGGTCAGATTTTGGAAAGCTTTCTTTCAATTCGAGGTTTGGTTTTGATGGTGGGATGAATGGAGGGATGAAATATTACCCCGGATTTTAGATACGTCTAGCGATCCTTGTTGGATTTCGTCATGTCAATGTCAAGACAAATAATTAAATGCAAATCGAAATAAAAAATCAAAGGGCACAAAAAAAGATCACTAGTTATACCAAAAACAAAATTTTTCATGAATTATAAACAGGGCATATTCATTAGTCTACAAGGCGGCTCACCGGGAGTAACCAATAACCAAACCTGGTTCTCAAACAAGCTCACCGGGAGCTCATCAGCAACCTGCCATGTAAGAGCTTAAGCACATGAATACTCTTACTTTTAAGAGAGACAATAATTTGGCGAGTCACAAAAATACATCAGGAAATCTTCCTGGGTAAACAACATTCAAAGCTAGAATCTTAATTCTCGGGCACTTTGAATAGCTATTGTAAATCAAGTGTATTGTAGATCCATGATAGAAGAGAGCATAGAACTTCAAACGAAAGTCGATACACAATGAACAATAGGTTAACATGATATATTGTACATGATAATGGGTATCGATCTATTTGTTTGGTTTTGAAATGACTTATACTCCTTGAAGGTATTCGTCCCCCCTTGATTCGGGCCAGCCTTTACTCAGTCTCTTCTCATCCCTTCATCCTCAGGCAAAAATGTACCTCAAGATATCTCAAATTTTAAAACATCTTACTTGGATCAGCCCCCTTAGCAGGGTCTTCCGCCTCAGGCTTCTTAGCTACCGGACTTCCATGAGCAAAGAACAATACCTTAATAGCAATTGCCAAACCTGCATGTAGAACAACCACTAAGATAAGTAGTATTTTACTTGTCTGTTTATCCGTAGCGCTGAGAACTGGATATAAATTTCTAAGGAGGAAAGCAACGCTCAACCCAAATCCGACTCCTACGAATACCCAATTCATGATTGTAAGGGATGACCAGGAGACCAATGCGACGGGAATCCATACGAGATTGGAGTAGCCGTACAGAGCGGCGCATTCGAGAAGATTGGCAGATTCGCTGCCAAAATATTTAAGGGCAAGGAACAGAAGGATTGGAATTACGAATGTGTATCCATAGATTAGACCTGCGGCGCCTGTAGAAGAACCGGAGTTAGTATCATGTTTTTTCTCTCTATCCTTGGATGCACTTCAATTTCCACACAAGCAAAAGAAAGAACCTACCACTCAACAGCCCAAAATCGTATGCAAATCTTCCTTCTCCTCTTTCCGCCAAATACAAACTAACCGTTCCTCCCATAAACAATATAAAAATAACCGTCGTAGCAATCCAAAATGGACCATACAGGTCCGGATTTCCCTCTAACACATCCAAGAAATTTGCACGAGGATACAAAGCTGCCCAACATCGTGCTAGAACAGAAGAAGTATCGACATCGAAGAACTGTGAGTAGAAATGTAGGGACCAGAGGTAACGTTTCGAGGTATTGGGACCACCTGCAGTTGCTGGAGCGGGGAGACCAGGCGATGTGGGCTTATGGCGGGATGAGGACGGATTGTTCTCGAAATTGGAATTGTGGAAGGAGAGATCTTCTTGGAGATCAGTGTGGCCTAGATCGCCCTGGGTTTGTTAGTATGAGAAAACGGGTTCTGATTGAACACAGGAAAATGAGTCCTTAGGGAAGTAAAATGTGAACATACTTCCTCATCCACATCGACAACGACATCATACCCAGCTCCCGACATTTTATTTTGCTGCAACTAGAATGTTTTTAGTATTGTGAGGATTGTTGCATGAGTGGTGTTCTCTGTTGTAGCTTGGGACAGCTTGCGAATCTGGAGATGGGCGCGCTAAGAGATGCAGGCGATATCATCCCTGCAAAGCGAGCGTCCATTCCGCTGATTAGATGAGATGAGATATCAAAAAGTTGAAAACGAATCAAATGCTATTCTATGTAAGTATCAAATTCGTATAAAGATAAATCTCATAATGCTATACTAGACGTGAATCACTCATACACATTCATTCAGACGATCATACAATAACTGATCTAATAAACCACTCATGATTTATAACATCATATCTTTCACAATAGCCACAATGCTGGAAAGAATTGTGCTGACTGATCCAGCGACAATAAGACTAAAAACTCTTGGTATATACCCATCCGCCCTTGAAAATGACCACTTATGATTGTATTACCCTTGTTCTACTACGTACCCAGTAAATCATGATCCCACTCCGTTCAATTTTGATTGGATTTCCGCTGGAAGGGACTTTGCCAATCAGGCGATAGATATTTCTTTTCCTTGTCTTCTGTATTCTTCATTTAGCTACCAGGTCGCCCAGAAATGATGCTCAGCCAAGGAAGAAAGTCGGAGAGTACCACATGTCACAGAAATCGTCGCTTGCTGTAGTACCGGACAGTAGAGAGAGTAGATAGCTCGTTCCCATGCTGCATCTATCCTGTCCAAAGAATTCCTCCAAAATTGGCCAAAGCCCACAACCGAACTAGAAAGTTAAAATGGAATTAGTTCAGACAGGCAGGCACATATCGGCTTCAATTGCAACTGCACACGAAAGAGTGTTCTTGAAGATATTTGTAATTGGTGTGCTGAATAATCGTCTCATTGCTTCATTTGCCTCATGCTATTGATGTCAAATACAGAGCCGGCCACGCAAAGAATCCATTGATATATCCGCGCACCAATCCTCCCTTCCACAATCTCCCTGTGAACCCAAACGCCATAGGAGCGAAACATTTACTTGAGCTTCTTCTTTGGGCGGAGTTGGTTGGTGTGTCCGCACTTCTTCTTTCTGCAGTTGGTAGCACGGGGAGGGAGACGGGCCTAAATTTGTTCATCAGTATGTCATAACTTGATGGGAAAAGTCGGAAAACGTACGTAGCACTTTCTGCAGATCATCTTCTCGCAGTTGAACTTGGAGGCAAGGGCCTTGAGAGATGGCTCAATAAGACCACCACGGAGACGGAGGACCAAGTGGAGAGTAGATTCCTGTGAGCAAAATAATGTCAACCAACCAATTCCGATACTTCCATCTCGTTGTTCTCTTCATGGATATCCTCCAGCTGCAATAATAATTCCCACCAGGCATCGCAATTCTTCGATTTAATCCGGAGTATAAGATAATCGTACCTTTTGGATGTTGTAGTCTGAGAGAGTACGTCCGTCCTCAAGTTGCTTTCCAGCGAAGATCAAACGTTGTTGATCGGGAGGAATTCCCTCCTTGTCTTGGATCTTGGCCTTAACATTGTCGATGGTGTCAGAGGACTCGACCTCAAGGGTGATGGTCTTGCCCGTAAGGGTCTTGACGAAGCTATTAATAAATCATCAGTTTCCTATCATTCAAATTCGTGTATCGATGTCGCAAATAATTCCGAAAATCGTATAATCTCATGGTAGGTGGCGGGTGGGATATCGGGATTTCTTACATCTGCACTAAAATCGCAAACAAGGTCAGTAATTACTCGCAAACATTTTAGATGACCGCATGAGCTGTATATACTTACTGGTTGCTGAGGTTCTTCGATTTGTCGTACTTGTCGTGGAAATCTAAATTTCGAAGTCCCAACTCAGGTCGAATATTGCAAAGAATGTGGGTTGGGAAGCGAGAAAAACCCTAGCGCGTTGGGTCACATGACATGACCAAATGCCAACCCTCGAATTTGAGGCTGCCCGCCCATCAAGCAGGTAGCCATCAAGGTGAAAATAATAGGATGATGTTAGGAAAGAATTGATCCTATTGATGTAACCATTATCGAGTCTGAACATTCCATTCAATTATATCTTTTTGGGTATCTATAATAAATCCTAAACACCAATGAACCTATTCAAAGCAAGATCGCAGCCTTTGCCAATATATCCGAATTAGAACTATTACCTATACCCGTCCTTCGAAGATCGCATACCAATTAAGAAACCCAATTGCTTCTTTTTCACTTTCTCGTAGGAGAATCAACGTCGTCATCATCGAATTCTTCCTCCCTGACGTCGCGATCCATCTCAACGCCATGTATCATCTCCTGATCAGCGCTTTCTCCCTCACTCTCCTGCTCTAATAACTCTTTCCTACGTTCATTCAACATCCATTTTTCTAATTGGATCTCTGTAGTAAAAACGCCATGTACCAATTTTTCAATAGAAGTTCCAATATTTCTCGCTAAATCAGTCAATGAGAGCACGAAGACATCATCTAACAAGAACAACTTACCAACAATCTCAAAAAAGGCCTTAGCACTTTCAGGTAATTCTTCAACTGTCCGATATCTTCTATACTTCTCACCTGGGCGAACAATATCTTGGGATTCTCCATCATCCATACGAGCTACTGGCTTTTGAAGGGTTAATGTTTTGTGAACTTCTTTGGCCCGATCGATTGGATCGGGATCAACTATTCCCATTGTCGTCTCAGGTATGATATCCGGCAATGGGAAGAGCTCTAGAATCTGCTGAGGAACTGTTCGCAATCTTAGTAAAAAAACAAAATAAAAACATCCTCAACCAATGTGGCATCTGCTCACCTTTTTGATCTCTATCATCGATCCAAGTTTTGTGATACCAATTCATCCAGTCATCCATTTGTTCTCCAGTCATTTTAAAAACATCTGCGTCTGTAATTTTGATCTCATCTCCACGCTTCAAACCTTCAGTCGGATTATCGAACATAATATTTTGCCATTTAGCCCAGTTGATTCTTGCAGTTGTGGCATCTAGATTGCTTTCTGGGTGACGTTGTATGTCATCGAATGGCTGGCTGAGTTTTGTGGCAATGATTATCAGACTGGTGAGCTGATATTCTGGATATCCAGTTGTTCCATGTAGCCGCTTGTTATGGATTGGATATGAAAAATTGTATTCCAGAATCTCAGCAAGATGATTTACAGCCATGTAAATGTCAACTGAGAAAGGTTAGATTTAAATAGAACTCTGAATCTGAGGTTGAGAACACACCTGTGAGACCCAGATCTCTAACACTCTTGTACAGAAGTAATTTGTGATTTATTGGAGGAAACACCATTTCGAAATTGAAATTGAAAAAAGAAACCATATCTAGTACTGTTTGATGAAGTCTATGGCCATTCAAGATGCCGTGAATTTCGAGTGCTCTGAAATAATGACCTGGTAATCGAGATCTCATATCTTTAGGTATTTCTTTAATCTGCATTCGTTTAGTAAATAGGAATCTATATCTAAAACCTCACTTACCGCTCGTGTATAAAGAATCTCATCCCTAGTTGCCCATTTGTATATCTCCCCTAAACTTGTTGGCAATCGCAAAAGCAATATTCCAAGGTAACAAAATCCCAGAGTCTCAATTAACTTTGGAAGGTTTTTCTTGGCCCTAGATGCTCTTTTCCTACTCATAACAGTCGAAGCCGTACTTCTATACCCCGTCCCATCCGTATCCGTGTCGTCTCCTTCTGTCGTCGACCCAAATTCCGTCCCATACTCACTTCTCTCATCTCCCGAACCTTGTAAAACTCTCAATCTCAATTCCCACAAATCTCTTACGATAGTTTCTAATTCTTTTGGAAATCCCTTCACTGTCACTAACCAGTGGGTTTGTTTCCAAAGAATTAACTGGTAACATTGTAGGTAGAGTTGTGTGGCATCACGACCCCCGAAAACTTTTTCCACCTGCTCTTTCTCTTCCCGCCGTTTTCTTGACTTCTTTCCTTGTTGATTCCAGTCATCCTCATCTTGCTGAGTTTGTGTAAAACCCTAGACTGTGTTATTTTATGACCATTTTGGTTTGGAAACGTTTACAAACTGCTTGCTCATGGCCTCGTTGACAGAACTTTTTACCATCTTCAATATAGAATTTTCGAGCACGACATCCTTCTTCACTACATGTCTCCCCTCTGCGAAATTTATGATAATCAATCGCCGATGACATAGCTTATAGCAAAGATCAACACTTTGGCAATTTTCGAATCATGACCTCCGGTGACATATCCAGTATATAGAATGGGATGCCAATTTCCGGAAATCGTTTACGTTGAAAAATCGACGCTAGGAGCGGGTGGACATAGCACTTCTACTTTTTTTAATTAATATACTGCTACTTCACTGATGGAAATTGTAAATTTATGCGTCTCACGAAGATTCTTGACAACTGGGAGATAATTTTTTTATTTCGTGAAAACAAACTATGTAGCATGCCCGCTTGACTACGCCGGTCAAGGATACCATAAAACAGCATTCAGCTATGAAATTATGATACTGGGGAAGCTAGGAGAGATAAGATAACCAGTATGACCAAGTTTTCGTAGATCAAATCGCCCCAACGTAGACCATAAGAATGCAGATATCCGAAAGCATCATATTCCTCTGAATTTAAAGGACCTTCGAGCGGACAGATATTCACGCAAAACAACCCATGCTATTGCGAAAATCTCGGTGATATTACTTTTCAGATATTTAACCAGATTTTGGTGCCTCCTTTCCGTCGATAGCGAGTTGCTCACCCATAGCAGTGAGGACAATGACGTCTAGAAGAAAAATCTGTTAGTGATGTATTAAAATTTTTCCGATTATGCGTTACTTACTGGTGTCCTTGTCAGAGTCGAAAAGACCACGGATCTTTTGTCCGACCTCTCCATCTGGCAACTTAACATCCTCCTTAAGATCACCTCCCTCAGACATCAAGGAGAGGAAATCATCATCAGTGATGTTGAGCTTTATAGATTCGTTAGCAAACGCGCCCAACGATTGACCATGTATTTATATTCTTACCAATTGGTACTCGACACGGGAAACGTTAGGGACATCCATGTTGTGGGTGGATGGGCAAAGTTCTTCGAGCTTCTTTCCGGTGAAGATATCGGTAGCGACGAGATGGACTTTGGCGTGACCGTGCTTACCAGTCTTGGAGGTAGACATGTCGATGATCTTGCAAGGGCGGTTCTTGATGCAGACGAAACCGTTCTTTCTCAAAGCAGAACATTGCATAGGGTAGGTGGTAGATGCACCGGCATCGGCAGAATCGAAGGTGTGCTCATGCTATTATAAGGAATATGGTCAGCTATCAGGTTTTTATCGTCTTCGTCGTCGTTGATTTTGGTTGATATGCACGCAAAGCGAATTTTGGTGGGGGGAAAGAGTTCATGTGCGGGGTGAAATCGACACACAGAAAGAAAGGACAAAATTCTATCTTACTTGAGAGTCATCAACTGGGGCTTCTCCAGACATCTTGAGAGGTATTGGGGGGGGTTTGGGGAGTTAGAATAAAAATTGATAGAGTTGAGGAGTCGTGATGAGAATGATTGCGAAAAGATTAGGAGGTGTGGAAGAATTTATAAATTCGAGGAAGAATAGAATGTGGTGTGTGGAAGGGAATCTGGTCCTGGAAAGATTGGTAGATTTTAGCGACCATTAGTTCCAGTTTTTTTGTGAAAAAAAGTCGAGGGTGGAGATAGTCTGACCAGTGAAATTAATGCATTTGAACTTCATTCCTATTACGGTTATTGGATAAATCGAGCATGGAGGAGTGGCTGAAAAACAGAACGCCGGATCTCTGGTTTTGATTGGCTGTCTTGATCAATTGTTGCTGTTATATTATATTTCGGGTTGATCCAAAAGCCACCTGGGCATGTTTGGATGCAAAGTGAGGGGAACACTGGTCACGTGACAATGTATATTGCTTCGAAGATAAGTGTGCCAACTAACTTAAGGGGAAGGAAGAGTGGTTGGAATGAAGAATACTAGACATTAATTGTTAGGACGTTAGTATATTACTAGCACATCCAGATCCTCACCAATTTTACTTGTGTACAAGTACGAAGTATATTCGAAACTTTATCAACTAGTCTTCTCTTATCAAGGTACTAGGTAGAGGTACTTCGTCTGCCAGCCACAGACACCAGCCACAAAGCGAGAGTGGCTTGAGTAGCAAAACCATTTATTCACATTCACATTCCTTATCGCTATCGCTATCAATTCATACATACACACAATCAGTGCCTTAACCTACCACCTGGGTATTTCACTCCCTTCAACAATTATACAAAAGCTTTCAAGAGCAGCTTGAGTAAGTAGGTAGTAAGAGAGGTACTCGTTCGTACCGAGATTTGATGTTTGAGTCATTCTCCTGGTATAGCTTCTGCAATTGAGGTAATTGTTTTCCATTACTTCGCTTTGTTAACTATTTACAAAGCTTTGGCTGCTGAGGATGCCATGTTCGATAATCTGGTCTGTTCCATATCGATAAGCTGAAGCTCCCTTTTGTTCATACTTTACTACTTTGTTCAGATTACACCAGGAGTAACACCTCAAGTATTCCATATTAAGTACAAACCTTTCCCATCTCAATCTATTATTGGCGCATGGGGAGAGGAATTAATTGCTTTGCATTTTGACCATCAGAATGTGGTCATTAGATCGATTATCCGGACACACAACACCGTCTGCCTCTCCACCTCCCCCGTTAAATAGGAACCCAAATCTACCTCGTCGTCCGAGTCATCTTGTGCCATCTCCAGTTGGTGGTAGACCTTCTTTCAATCCAAGATCGTCTTCCCTATCGTTAATCTCCAATGACTCTACTTCATCGTTGTTATCATCACGGAGACCCAATGGTTCGAACCTCAAACAAGCAGTGACATCTCCGAACGTGCCAGATCCTTTGGAGATTTTGGGAACACTATTGAATAATGGGGAAGGGACAAAACTACCATCAGCGAAAAGCCCAGGGACTACAAATGGGACAGTTGCTCCCATTACAGAGGAAGATGATGAAGGCGAATGGGATTTCGGAGGTTTAAGTCTGCAAGACATTGTAGCAGGAGAACCTCTCGATGTTGAGGATGAGCATGTATATAAATCTCAAACGCTGGAAGAATGTATGCCTGCTAATTCCTAAACTGCAATTGCACAATTGCTGATATCTTCAACAGATGAGCGCGAGAAAGAGAAGTTCGAAGACCTCCATCGATCAATTCGCGCCTGTGATGACGTTCTTAATTCAGTCGAGATAAACCTCACCAGCTTTCAAAATGACCTTGCTATGGTATCTGCGGAGATTGAAACTCTGCAAGCACGATCGACGGCTTTGAGTGTAAGGTTGGAAAATCGCAAAGTAGTAGAGAATGGACTTGGGCCTATAGTGGAAGAGATCAGTGTCTCTCCAGCTGTCGTTAAAAAAATTGTAGATGGAGCTATAGATGAAGCTTGGATTCGAGCATTGGCGGAAGTTGAGAAACGATCAAAAGCAATGGATGCTAAATCAAAGGAGCAACGTACTATAAAGGGCGTGAACGATCTTGGGCCTTTGCTGGAGAATCTAGTTTCCAAGGTAGACTCGCCTACTCTGGTCTCTCCTACAAATATATTGACTTTATTATCTAGGCATTGGAAAGAATCAGAGATTTCCTCGTTGCTCAAGTGAAAGCATTGCGATCGCCCAATATAAATGCACAGATTATTCAACAACAGCACTTTCTTCGCTATAAAGATTTATATGCATTCTTGCATAGACATCACCCAAAGTTGGCCGAGGAGCTTGGTCAAGCATATATGAATACAATGCGGTGGTACTTCCTTAATCAGTTCACGAGGTATTTGAAGGCGTTGGAAAAAATCAAGCTACATATGTTGGACAAACACGATGTGCTCGGATCAGATGACGGGTCTCGTAAGGCTACTCTTCTTTCAGGATCCAAACAGACAGGTCCACCGCACGACGCATTCAATCTAGGACGACGAATCGACCTTCTCAAAACGCCAAACCAAACTGCACTTCCCTCGTTCCTAGCCGAAGAAGACAAACAAACCCACTACATGGAATTTCCTTTCCGTAACTTCAACCTCGCACTGATTGACAACGCTTCCGCCGAATACTCCTTTCTTACCTCCTTTTTCTCTCCCTCTCTAAGCTACGCTACCATCTCCCGACATTTCAACTACATCTTCGAACCCACTTTTTCCCTCGGCCAATCTCTCACCAAATCCCTCATCCACGAGTCCCATGATTGTCTCGGCCTCCTCCTATGTGTGCGCTTGAATCAACACTTTGCATTTTCCCTTCAACGCCGCAAGATCCCCGCCGTAGATTCCTACATAAATGCAACATCCATGCTCCTCTGGCCGCGCTTCCAACTCACAATGGACATCCACTGCGAATCCGTCCGCACCCTAACATCCGCCCTCCCTACCCGCAAACCCTCAGCTTCGGAACAAGCTAAACAATCTGCAGCTCCACACTTCATGACCCAACGTTTCGGTCAATTCCTACAGGGTATCTTGGAGTTGAGTACGGAGGCGGGGGATGATGAACCTGTAGCGAGTAGTTTGGCAAGACTGAGAAGCGAGATGGAAGCATTTTTGACAAAGTGCGCGGGGGTTATGCCGGACAAGAGGAAGAAGGAACGATTTTTGTTTAACAATTATTCGTTGATTTTGACAATTGTAGGAGACGTAGAGGGTAAACTAGCCGGGGAACAAAGGGCGCATTTTGAGGAGCTGAAGAAAACTTTCGGAGATGGTGTCTGATCCTTCAGTTCTTTTTGATACTGGATTGGAAGTTTTTGAGCGTGTACACTTATCAAAGCGTATTATTTTGATCATGCAGTTTGTACTTGTGAAGAAAAAACAAAAACTTTTATTATGATAGAAATAGAGCCGGAAATAATCTATGCTGTAGAAGAAACCATGTTCCACCCAATCATTAATTACGCCGTCTATACTCCATTTCCAATGCCCCTGAGACCTTATACACAGTCAGTAGAACCCACCCACCCTATATCTTAATGGCCATTGTAACCCCCGCCCATTAATTCCCAGAAAAGCCCAAATGCAGACGTCCAGCGTCTTCCTGTTACATTCGACCTAGGCAAACAATGGTATGAGAAAATTCCGACCAAAACTGCAACACCAATAGCCTTAGCAGGCCGTCTGTATCTCCACATCATCTTTAATAATTCATCACGCTTCGCAGCCCATTGTAATTCCTTGACTTGCTGCGCGAAATACCTCTGGCCATCTGAAAGGCTCTGTTTTGTGATCTGATCAGACCAACGAGCGGTTTTAAGGACGCTAGATGAAGATATCCATCTCCAGGAGGGCAAAGTTTCAGGCGGATGCTCCTCAAATAATTTGACGGTGTTGGAAATGAGAGATTCGAGATCGAGAGGTTTAGGTAGTTTCGAAAGTATAGAATGTAACATTTCCGGTTCATCGGCGGGTGTCTCAAAAAGCTCTTCGGAGCGTGAAAGAACAATTTGTGCAAACATATAAACAGAAAAGACTGTCTCTCGTGCCAATAAAACGTCGAAAAGTCGAGCAATATCACCATATTCTTGTATATCATGTGCGTACATTGTAAGGGTGCCCGAGAGAGCAAAGAATGGTTGGGTTTGTGAGAGGTGAGTGCAAAGAGCAGGAGAGACAGTATTTATGATGGATGGAATGAGGCGAAGCTGTGCGAGAGCTGGGGATAGAGTTGGAAGCATAAAGTCGCGAATTCGAAGTGCAGAAAGTCGGGCGACTGAGGGGGTGCGAGTAGCAGGTGGGAGAACAAGAAGGAGCACTTGGCAGATATCATGGTAACCCTGAAAATAGCATAGATAAGGATTGCAACGTAGGACTTCGATGATGAGGTCAGAGAGTTCTTCTTTCCTATCGCCAATCTCTTTCGAGGTTTGATCTGGGTAACAATTAGCTTATGCTGGCTATGCTGCTTCATCGTGTTTCCGTAACCATACCATTTGGATAGTATATGAAAGACCGATTGACATCCAGAGCAACCTGATCCTCATCCCCATGCTTTGGCAGTTCCCTCCAGCTCGTCAAGTTGCCCTTTGTGTCGCCGTGTTCATTGTCACAACCGAGGAGTATAGGCCCTATTGTTCATTGTCAATTTCCAGTCGCAAGGTTTGCTTGGGGAGCTTGAACGTCTTACATGCTTGACGACGAACTTCATCTGAGATCAAGCCATCTTTCGATGTTGCTAATTCTCTAATAGCTTCCAAATCTTTCCATTTGCATGCCTCCAAAATCTTTACTTCCTTTTCAGTAGGCTCTCGTGGTTGCTTCTCTTTGATGGAATGTGAGGGGGAGCGGGACGAGGCTCTTGAGGAGCTTGCCGAGGACTTCTCTTCCTTAATGGGTTGCTCCTTAGACTCCATATTGAGTATGATGAAATTTAGAGAGTCGAATTATCATGATAGCCAATTGTAAAGTCGGAGAAAGGAATCCGACAAAGGGCCAATGAATCACTTGTAGGGAGGCTCGTAGAGTATCCCTTCCATTGTTGTCCAGTTTGATAGCTTAGCGTAAAAATAGAGTAGAAGCGACCTTGATGGTTTCCCGTCTTCAGTCAGGGATTCTTTTCAATCCATGTCAGATAAAATATGATGACCAAAATATGTCATCCAGTTGAAAAGGGTACGAATGAATTTTTTCAGAGAATATTTTATGTTTTCTAAAGATAGATAAATGTCTGAAGTCTTACATTTTCTATGATATTTCGGGCCGAAAGAGGTCTATCAATCAGCCTTGTTTTGTAAAGGCTAAATACAAATACAGAAGTCACGATCAAGGTCACATTCCTACATAGCATCCAGGCCATATATCAAATATTGGACTGGTAAACTTACATTGATACGACGATTCGTGCTGGCCACGGCATTTCAAATTCTCAAGTGGCGTATACAACTTTTAGGCGGTTCATCTGAGGAGCATGATCGGAATACTAGCACTTGGAAGCAATCTTAAGTATCAATATTGTCCTTACTAGGTGGTCATGGATGAATAGGCCCGCTCGTTCATAGGCCAAACTTTCATGTCGTTCACCTACCTGGGTATCATTATCGGAATATTAATATTCTGAGGCACCTCCAACTATCAATATCAATATTCTCCTCCTTATCCTATGGTCAAAAGTCTAAAAGAAAAGTTCCCGAGGCTAATGATACCATCGATATCTGTCCAATATCATTGATCAGTCCCCTCGAAGTTCACATTCAATACCTAAGGTCATCGACCATTCATCATCCCGCCTTTTATTCAATACCTGTTATCAAGTACCTTTCGATTAGGTTTGCATATACGAGGTACGCCGAGTCTTCCTTATTTGGATGACAATTAATTAGCAATTAATCTTATTTGAATTGTCCCCATGGCATTTCCTTTGCAAACACAAGTCTTGGTTGACGGACAATGGGTTACCAGGACTGTCGATACCCATACACTGCTTCAACGCTACAATCGAATGGATGATAGAGCAGTTGATCATACCATGGAAATGATACGTCCTCCAGTCCGTGGTGTTCTGACTCAAACAATCATTCCCAGCCCTCTTGTACATTGGATTTTGCCCATTAGGATTCGTGGTCAGGAGTATAATGATGTAGCATATATTGGAGTAAGTAAATGTATCTTCCGTTTATCAGGCTGTTGAGATGTATGCTAGTTATGTTGCCTCTGTTTATTGTTATTAGTTCTTTGATTATCTGTGGAAGAAATGAACTGTCATCGCTGAAGTTCTGCAAGTATCGGAGAAAATCACGCGATGATGGTGACCCAGAGCCTATCAAGAAATCTAAACATCTAATATAGTCAGTTGTCAGAGACAATCATGATACCCAATGTACTCACAGTATTGGTGGACTTTCATACAATTGCAAACGTTCGAGGCTTAGCAGGTATTTTTAGTACCTTATATACTTTCTATCTTGAGCATGTATGAGGATGTTGAATAGTCACCACGAAATCCGGCACCTGTTTCTTTTATGTGATGATACCCATCTTTCTTCGAATGACCGCTAACAAAGTCAGGACACATTTGTTGAGATTAGACGATTAGGGGTTGGCCCGCATCTATTCGAAGTCATCCGAAAGGACGACTTCGGTTCCAGAATTCGCAATGCGACTGTCCTAGGATCGCTCGAAGACTACGAAAGGGAGCAAGTTCGTGTCAAAGAGGAGTGCGAAGATATTGATATGATCAACTTTTCGGCATCGTCAGACAGCCCATCATCTTCCAAGTCACTCTTGCCTCCTCAGATTTTAGTACTACAACTCGAAACGGATACATCTAGCGATTCAGTCTTTTTAACGCTACACCAATCCGGCGATGGATCATGGACGTTTAAGTCTAGTCGGCGACGGTTATCCAAGGCGATGGATAAGCTCCAGCCTGGAACGCATTTATCAATTGACCCGAGTTCAAAATATATGGTCATAGGTTGTTCTGAACAATGTTTTTCAGTCCAGGCATTGAAACCAAGAACGGAGCTGAATCTTCAATATATCAATGGCGAAGAACTGCAATTTATCGAGTCCGAGAAGATCATTCTCTGTAAAGGAGCAATTTTGAAATTGGAATTCCTTCATCCTCAAACCGGATCCGACGATGACGTTATCCTGCTACTTATAGTAACCATAAATGGTAAGATAAAGATGCTCATATATTCATGGGGAGCTGGGGATCCTCTGTCAACCATTAAATCACGGAATTCTAGAGGTAAAAAAGGCTATGCCTTGATGGAGATCCCCCTTTTGTTCATACCTTTACGCTTTCAATCCGCGTTTGTTCTAGTAAACAAGCATTCCATGGTGGTTTACAAAGGCATCTTGGAGGGCGCACCTGAATGCATACCGATTGGAACCTGTCCAAGGAAACCCCTCGACCTTTATCAAGGCTCAGACGTGCCCTTATGGACAGCCTGGGCAAAACCGACTCGCTTGCCCCACTACATAGCGGAATATGATGATATATATCTCGCTCGAGAGGATGGATGTATCTGTCTATTGCAGGTGAACCACGATAGAGAAGATCTTGATCTTGCTATAACCGACGTTGGCGAAATGCAATGCAATATCGGAAAAGCTTTTGCATGTGCAGACTATTCACTCGACCCGGATATTCACCGCCATGGCGATGTGCTTGTTTCTGGAGGTGACGCTAGCATCGGAGGGACTTATTTGGTGAGTATGGACACATGGTTTCTCATTGCAACAACGGGTTGAGGAAATTTGCCGAGAACTTCGCTGACAATCCATCACCATAGAATACAGCTCGAGCACAACCTAATGTCAAAAAAGACACACAAAACTGGTCGCCAGCTATGGATCTTGTAGTAATTAGGAAAAATTCAAAATCTAACTTAGACATTAATACTAGGACCCAGAGCTTCGTTCCTTCGCCAGATTCGATATTTGTTTGCAGCGGAAAAGGAGCACTATCATCCATAACAGAGTTGAGGTCTGGTATCGAAGCTATTCTTGGCCTGGATCTTGAGTTTCATTCTGCGGTTATGAAAGCATGGGTTTTAAATTCAGAAACTTACTCAGGTTCAGCTGGTGGTGACGATTGGGTATTGCTTTCACTCGAGGATCGATCAGCCATTTTACAAATTTCTCTAGACCGGACGAATGCAGAAGAACTTGACCCGAGTCATATCCCATTAGATCTGATGAGCCGGACTATTGCGATCAGCTTCTGTGGAAATCGTGCAATACAAGTAACAGAACGATCCATTGTTGTTCTTGACTCTGGCAATTGGTAAGTCTTTCAGCTTCTCATGTCATGAATTATACTCTGAACGATCATATGGATGTGATCAAGCCTGACCGTTTCCTTAGTACTATACTTAACGACTTGGATATGATGGGCTATCCTCAAGCCTCATCCATCTCAGCCTCATTCATTAATGATGCCATCATTTGCAATGGAAAGGTATTATTTACCACACATTACGAGAAAAAACGTCTGCTTCGCATACTCGATACCGCTATTGATAATAGCACATCGCCACCTACGATACTGTATTACCCCAAGACAGTTATTGAGTGGACCCATGACGATGGAGAAGTAACGTGCATCGCGATGTATCTGCACCCACAAGATCATCAAGAGCATATTATTACTGGTAAGAGAAAGGATGGGGAAATCTTCTTGATGTTCATTGGACGGGAAGAATTCCACTTACGCGTACCTACCACCTACGAAGGGTGTAGCTATGACCTTCGAGCACTGGCCAGTATTCTTGTTATACCCTCGTCAACTCCTGACAGCTTTACGTTACTGTGCGGAACACTCACCGGATTGGTTATTTCTTTGGAAATTGCTCAAGTCGGGCAAGATTTCCATATCCGCAGGTCTTGCTGCATTAGATTCGGAGGCAGTGTAGCAACTTTGACTCAAGCTGAACATTCGAGCTGCTTGTTCGTGAATTGCGATGAGAAGATTTTCAAGATTAATCTAAGTACTCTAGGTACTGATGAGAAACCCCCAAGGAAGCAGACAACGAGAATGACTATCAAAGCGGATCAAATTTGGTTGGTAGATGCACTGAATACTACCCTACAACAGCCGAATATTAACTCCATATCACTACTCGAATCTGAATCACTAGCTGATACTGATCTTCTTCTGATATCATACAATCGGCTTCTGCTTGCCAGAATGGGTACGAAGCAAAAAACGGTACCTCGCCGCATACCCATCAGAGGAACACCATATCGAATCATCCATTCGGAAATTCGCAATGCGTTTGTCGTTGGCGCCTCTATAGACGGTCGAAGTACACTCTACTTTGTAGACCCTGAAACTGGCGAGGATTTATCTGACCCAAGGGTCAAGAAGAATGGGCCACAAACAAGTTTTGTAGCAGGATTGGGTCGCTTTGATGAGAAAATTCTTTGCATTTATGAGTGGCTGTACTGTCATGGGACTTCAATTTGGAATTTTATTGTCGTATGTACCAGTGGAGGTAGAGTTGTGATTGTATCAACTAACAGTGACGACGCTCCGGTGACATATTCTGGTCGAGCCAAGATATCATTTTGGCAAACGACTCAATTTAAGAACTTCACTTCTGTGTATTCAGTTGTTGGAGACTCTGAAGGCTTGTACTACTGTGCGCAAAGCGGCAACGAAGTCAAATTATACTATAGTACGCTGAATAGGGCAGAAAGAAAGTTTAATGAAAATGTGGCAGAAGCCAAACTACTTTCACCAGCAATTTCACTGTCTTATGATGCTGGAAAGATATATGCTCTCACCAGACATCATTCTCTACAAATTCTAGAGGTCATCAAAACTGATGGAACTGTTCATCTTCGTCATACGCATACTGATCAACTTCAACACGAATCTCTCCACCATATGATTGGCAGACCAAATCCTCTTGGAGGATCCGATAGCAGTCAAATTGATCTTGTCTCGGACAGGTCAAAATCTGTCATTGGTTTGTGGGCTAGTTCTGGCTTGAAAGTTGATACACTCGATACTGTATTTGAAGCACAACTACCGGCTTCAGTAATCCGATTTCGATCTGCGAACTGTCGTCCTGTATGGGATGCAAGTTGGAAAGTTCATAAAGCTGGGGATTCTATCGAGGACCCCACTCGTCTTCATAGTCTTGGTGCGATCTTCAGTGATGAAATGAATTCAGAGACCTTGGGATTAGGAATTGATGGATCATTATACCATTTCACCACCCTTGATGTCCGAGCGTGGCAGTTCCTCAAATATGTTGCCAATCTTGCTAGAAATTCTGGTCTTGTTGGAGGACGACCATGGGATGGATCAGAGGACTTAGAACCAAAGCAGAGCCCTGCCAATATGCAAGTTGAAGGTGATATCCTGAAGAGGGTTTTAGAAAATCACAAACTCGAAGAATTGTTTGGGATCGGGCGTCGTCAAACTGATGAGAACAAAAGACAGTTTAAGCGATTTTGTATGCTACTCGAGAGTATGCATGAAGGAAAATTGGAAACTAGTCATGACCCCAATGTTTATATAGAGCAGGCTTATGACGATTTGGGAGTGTTTTTGAGACCAGTCATTTAATAGTTTCATAGGGCTCAATAGTATTTTAGATATTATGAATCACATGAACTAATCATTTCGATAGACCATGTACTTTGAACCAAAACAAGAGACCATACCCCCCTAAATATTTTCAGAGCTTAGAATGGAGTATGAAGTAGACTAGACCTGTCGGCATGATTGATTGTAGATTGAGATGAATAGAAGATTCAAGCGCCCAAAATGAGATTAATTATTATACCCAAACTCCGGATCCATGTAGGTCGTGACTCAGAATACAATACTAAGAACTCAACAATGTTATCCTGAAGAGTACAAAGAGAAAGGTTCGGAAGTGAGACAGAGATCTAAAATGAAGTAAAAGAATTCCAAGGAGGGGGGTAAACTCGTTTAAATCCCTGCCTAGTGTGAATTTGAACGCAAATCAGTTAAACCACCGAACGCACATTCAAGATTAAAATGCCCCGCGCATACCTCAAAATCTTCAATTCCACTCGATATAACATTCACACATTCGCGCTACAGTGAATCTCGAAAGTTATTCAATTATCATCTTTTTTGGCACTCTTTCACTAGATTGTCAAATTAACATTCATTGAACAGCTGTCAATTATCTTTTAAAGGCTAGCTGATTTGTTTGGGATCGTCTCGAATTAAATCCTCGATCTAAACGACCTCGAATTTTGATTTCGCCACGTAATTCTTACTATAATAACGCAAACTTTCCCACCTTTTCGTCCTTAAGTTAACGACAAATTCAAACACCAAGATGGCACCCAAGAAGAAGAACAACAAGAAGCAGAACGATGACTGGGAGGCGGAGTTAGGAGAGACTGTTGAGCCTGTCAAGGCGACGGAGCCTGATGCTGACGCGGCAGAGGCTGATCCTGAGGAGGAATTTCCTGCAGGAGGTCTCATGGCTATGATGCGCAAGAAGCAAAAAAAGGGCAAAAAGGGAAAGCAGATGGACGATTTCGTTGAGGGAGAGGACCCACCAGCCGCCGATGAACAACCTCAAGATGATTTCGCCAACAAAGCTCCCGTCGAAGCTTCAATAGACGATGAGTTTGCCTTGCCAGAGAAGAAAGGAAAGGGGAAGAATGCGCAAGCTAAGCCTGCAAAGAATGACGATGCAGGAGATGACGATATAGGTGCGGATGGAAAAATGCTCACGAAAGCGCAAAAAGAAAAGTTGAAGAAAGAGAGAGAAAAGCAGAGGAAAAAGGAACAAGTACGTGAAATTCTTGATTCAGGGTTCTTTGAGAGTTTTGCTAATGATACACTTTGTAGGCGGCTTTGAAAAAGAAGACCACTCCAGGTGGAAAAGCTGCTGAGCCTGAGAAGCCAGTTGAGGAAGAGAAACCAGTCGAGGCCGCACCAACTCCTGCTCCAGGTGGAAAAGGCAAAAAGATTCCAGCTGCTCTTGCAAAGCTACAAAAACAACAAGAGGAATTGAGAAAGCGGGAAGCTGAAAGAGCTGCCGCCATTGCAGCCGAGAAGGCACGAATCGAAGAAGAGGAACGCCGAGAAGCTGAAGAGGAGAAGAAGCGTGAAGAGGCCAGAGCCTTGCGGAAACAAAAGGAGAAGGAAAAGATTGAGCAACAAAAGAGAGAGGGTACCTATCTCACTAAGGCTCAACGAGAAGAGAAATTGCGAAATGAAATGAAACTGAAGCAAATGATCGATGCCGGTGTAAAGGTTGGAGGCGGAGAGGGTGGAGAAAAGAAAAAGGTTGTCTATGGCAACAAAAAGAAGGGTGGAAAGAAGAATCCCGCTGAAATCAAGGCGGATGAAGAGAAAGCCCTTGCCGAAGCCGCCGAACGTGCAAAGAAGGAAGCTGAGAGAATTGCCGCAGAGGCTGCAGCTAAAGCAGAAAGAGAAGCTGCCGAACAAGCCGCCAAGCAAAGTAAAGATGAAAGTGAGCTAGAAGACTGGGAAGCAGCTGCTGACGAAGAAGATGAGGATGTCAAGGAAAGCTGGGATGCGGATTCTGATGAAGAAGGGGAGAAGAAGGCTGTCTCTTCCTTGCCGGTTAGGAAGAAGGAGGAAGAAGATTCTGAATCTGAATCTGATTCAGAAGACGACGATTCATCCGAAGATGAAGAAGCTACGGCAAGAGAATTGGCTGAACTCAAAAGAAAGAACGAAGCCGCGGAAAGAAAACGAAAGGCACACGAAGCAGCATTGGCTGCTAGATCAAAGGATAACTTGCGATCCCCTATCTGCTGTATCCTTGGACACGTCGATACTGGAAAAACGAAGCTCTTGGACAAGATTCGACAAACTAACGTGCAGGAAGGAGAAGCTGGAGGTATTACGCAACAAATTGGTGCGACTTATTTCCCAGTTGAGGCTATTAGGAAGAAGATTGCAGTAGTGAACAGAGATGAGAGCTTCGATCTCAAAGTTCCTGGTCTTTTGGTGATCGATACACCTGGTCACGAATCTTTCTCTAATTTACGTTCTCGTGGTTCATCCCTTTGTAACATTGCCATTCTTGTCGTCGATATTATGCACGGTCTTGAGCCTCAGACTTTGGAATCGATGAAACTTCTTCGGGATAGAAAGACACCTTTCATTGTTGCTCTCAACAAAATTGATCGTCTATATGGTTGGAAGAAGGTTGATAACAACGGATTCCAAGAGAGTTTGGCACTTCAAAACAAGGGTGTACAAAACGAATTCGCGAAGCGTCTCGCAGATACAAAGGTTGCTTTTGCCGAACAAGGATTTAACGCTGAAGTTTTCTACGAGAACAAATCTATGGCCAAGAATGTTTCCTTGGTTCCTACATCGGCTCACACTGGTGAGGGTATTCCAGATATGCTCAAGTTGATTCTTCAACTCACCCAAGAGCGCATGGTCGGTGCTTTGATGTACCTTTCAGAAGTTCAATGTACTGTCCTCGAAGTCAAGGCTATCGAAGGTTTTGGTATGACTATCGATGTCATTCTATCCAACGGTATCCTTCGAGAAGGTGATCGTATTGTAGTATGTGGTGTTGATGGAGCTATTACCACAAATATTCGAGCACTCTTAACACCTGCCGAGATGAAAGAACTTCGTCTTAAATCCCAATATGTCCACAACAAGGAGGTCAAAGCCGCCCTCGGTGTCAAGATCTCTGCACCTGGTCTCGAAGGCGCTATTGCAGGTTCGAGATTGATGGTTGTTGGTCCTGACGATGACGAGTCAGATGTCGAGGCTGAGGTTGAGTCCGATCTTGGTGCACTCTTTAGCCGAGTTGAGAAATCTGGGCGTGGTGTCACCGTTCAAGCATCTACTCTTGGATCTTTGGAGGCTCTTCTCGATTTCTTGAAGGTATCTAAGATTCCTGTTGCCAATGTCGGCATTGGTCCAGTTTTCAGGAGAGATGTAATGAATTGTGGTACCATGCTTGAGAAGCAAAAGGAATACGCAGTCATGTTATGTTTCGATGTTAAGATTGACAAGGAGGCTCAACAATACGCCGATGATCAAGGCATCAAGATCTTTACTGCAGATATTATCTACCATCTTTTCGATTCCTTCACCAAGCACATGCAGGTTATTGCTGAGGCAAAGAAGGAAGCTTCTAAGCTTTTGGCCGTATTCCCTTGCGTTCTTAAGCCCGTAGCTGTCTTCAACAAAACCGGTCCTATTGTCATCGGTGTTGACGTTGTTGAAGGAAATCTCAGATTGCACACCCCTATAGCCGCTGTCAAACAAAACTCGGTCACTGGTAGCAAAGAGATCGTGGGTATTGGAAGAGTCACATCCATTGAACGTGATCACAAGCAACTCGAAAAGTGCAAGAGGGGAGAACCTTCCGTTGCTATCAAAATCGAAATGGGCAGTTCACAACCGACATATGGTAGACACTTGGAGGAGGCTGATACATTGTACTCACTGATTAGCAGAAAGAGTATCGATACCCTAAAGGAGTTCTACAGAGATGAGGTCAAGAAGGATGAGTGGGCACTGATTCTGAAGTTGAAGCCACTTTTCGATATTTCTTAAGTAGATTAATGGTAGATGGTGAAAAGGATATTTGTATGTATCATGCTTGAGCCATTTAAATTTTGCCTCTCAATGTACATGCTTTACTTAAAAGTCAAATGATTACACCCCTTTTGTTCAATTTTCAATAGTGACACATTTACAAGATACCATATATGTTTCCTACAATCGAGGAGCATTGAGGTTGCCAGAGAGAAATAGCATGAAGACTAAAGTTTCAGTTTATGATAAATGATGGTCATGAACTTTGGGGATTCATATGTTATGCTTGACTTTCTCCAAAATTTTAATCTTGATTCGAGAACTAAATAAGTACTTGAAAGTGCCTTAGTTCTTTAGATGTTCAAAATCTCTTTTGAATTTTAGAATACACAGCTTAAGTCTGTCTGGATTGAATAGTTTAATAGTACAGAATTCGAGGGCTTCGAGGAGTGGAATTAGTATATTATGTATTGGTAAACTACAAGCTACCTATCTCTTGGTATTCTTTATGTGATCAGTAATATAAAGGAGTTTGCATGTATTATGGATGAGATTCTTCGAAACCTGATATTATGTATTTCTGTAGGTAGGTAGTAACAAAGGGCAGGTGAATATGAGATGGGAAATGGGAAGGGAGTAAGAGTTTCAGAGATGTATGTTAGGGGATTGGAGAATATAAATATGATATATGGTGTATGGTGTGGATGCATGTGTTGCTCGATTCCGGTCATTGGGTGACAACTGTCTGATAGGTAAGTTTAAATCCTCAACGAGTGAATAAATGAAGATGAAGAGATACTCATTCGAAGGCTATGTGTGCCCTTAGGTGAAGTGATAGAACGATTCTTCGATATATGACTTTGGTTATTTTTAGTTGAGAACGTCTGGACTTTTGTATGCATACGCCTGGCCGGCCTCCGGAACAGGGGGAGCTTTTCGGACCCTCATTAAAACACGCTAGCAAGGTATAAACCCACTAACCTAATTTGAGAACTGATGGTCTTACCGCCTCATGGCAGAATTTAATTTTTGGTCAAGTTTTTAGACTGAGCTCTTCAAATTTTACAATTTTTGCAACAATCAGGCTTTAATTCGAAATGGGTAGCAAAAGGAAGCGTTCAGCTCAAGATGCTGCACTTGCAGCTCCTGCTGCCAAAAAGCAACAAAAACCCTCCAAGCCAACGACCAAGAAGCCCGTGGAAGCTCCTGCTCCTCTCGATACATCACCATTTGTCAACAACCCAAGAGGGGACGATTTGAAACGTGAAGTCAATCTTTACGATATGCTTAGTAGTGAGGATGATTCGCAACGACTTGATGCCGCCAATGCTATTGTGTCCGGATTGTTAGGTGGAGATGGAGTCGAAGAATCGACATTACAAAAGCACTTGGAGAGAAGATTGTTTCGGGGACTCGCAAGTGGCAGGAAGGGTGCGCGATTGGGCTTCAGCATTGTACTTTCGGAATTGCTGGCCCAACTTTTTGGTTCGGCGAATCTAAGTGCGACAAAATATCCTGGATTAACCTTCGATAACGTCTTCGAATTCTTAATCCTCAAAACAAAACCTGAGGGCGATCTGAGCGGACAGGAACAGAAAGATCATGCTCTTGGGTTGTTATTTGGACTGCAATGCTTTGTCAGGTCCAAGATTCTTTTTTCAATCGATGGGAAATGGGAATTGGTTCTGGACAAGCTATTGGATTTATCCAGCAAAAAATCCTGGACTCGGGAGGAATGCGGTTGGGTAATCATGGAAGCTCTGGAGCAGATGAACCAAGATCAGGCAGAATCTACTTTGAAGAAATTGTGCGATGTTGGATTGGGACTCTCACCAGAAGGTGTTGGTATCTGGCTCAGAGCAAGGGACAAGTTTCCAAAAATGAAGTTTCCAAGCAATCCTTGGGGACAGAGTGGTAACCCATTGGAGCATCTCAACTCCCTTGCAAAAGCACTCAAGGAGAGTTCTTCCAGCGAGGAAACTTCGAGCAAAGGACAACAAGCCAAGCAAACTGGAACATGGAATGCGAAGTTACATTTTGTTTGGGACATTGTCTTAAGTCAATATGTTAAAGCAGCTAATAGTAAGGCCAAGAATGTTATGTCTGAATTCGACAAGTTCTGGAAGGTTACTGTTGATGGTACGTTGTTTATATTTCTATATCTTGACTTATTATTGACTATTCGCTAGAAAATCTGTTTTCTGCATCTGCATCAAGAGAGCGTAAATTCTGGGGCTTCTTGGTCTTTCAAAGAATGATTCAAACCCATATTTCGTGTACAAAACTCATCACTAGTATCTTCAGTCACAATCTCGTCCGTTGCCTCATCAATCACGTTCAGGAGAAAGATCGTTTCCTCAATCGGGCCGCCGACAAGTCGCTAAAGGTTCTTACACACGCAGTAGAAGAGAATCCTGAAGCATTGGTTGTTGTCCTTCAAGGATTGATTGACGGCAACGGTGCATACAGTTTCGATCGGGTCACAAAGACAAAAACGATAGAAAAGCTGCTGAGCATGGTTGATGATACAAATGGCGAGGCCGTTCTCGATGTTCTCACCTCTCCTGTTTTGGTCGTACCAAGCTCGGAAGCGAGTGACGCCGAAAAACGTCGACAAATGTTTGGAGACTATGTTTTAACCGCAATTCGACATGTTGATCTCACAGAAGCATCACAAAACTCAAGTTGGATCAAAACCGCTGCGTTACCTCAGCTTGCCTCATTAGCATACTCGAATAACTCAGAAGCCAAACCTCCCATTTCCGAAGGAACTCGTACATTAATCAGAAACCGATTGACATCGGCATTTACTCATCTATTATCCAATATGGATGGCTATCATTACCCCTGCGATTTAGTTGTTTCCTGCACACCTGATGCAGTCGCTATGGACGGACTCATCACCGGTGCTAAGGATGCCGCATTCACTACATTACAGAAACTCATGAAGAAAGCAAAGAAAGGAGGAAAGGATAAGGCAACTTTCCAAACCTTGTCATTGTTATATGCTTTAGTAATCTTCCAATTATATAATGGAGACGTTGAAGCTGTGTCCATCCTGGATGAGTTGAAGTTATGTTACGATAACTTAATCAAACACAAAGCGACAGAGGACTCAGAAGTTGCACCTTTCGAGGTTCTTGTGGAGCTCTTACTATCATTCCTTTCTAGGCCATCCGCTCTTCTCCGAAAAGTCACTCAACATGTCTTTACTGCATTCATGAGTGAGATGACCGAAGGTGGATTAAAACTCATGACAGATGTACTGGAAACTAGCGAAAACATGAGAGGGCAACAGGAAATGTTTGATGAGAACCCAGATGATGAAGACGCGATGGATGTTGATGAAGAAGATGACGAAATGGATTCGGATGTCGAAGTCGTTGACATGAATGGCGAGGAGGGACACTTAAATGCACATCTTGCAGAGGAAGAGGAAGAGAGCGACGAGGAAGATAACGAAGAGGAATCCGAAGACGATGAAGATGAGGGAGATGATGAAGCTAACAAAGAGCTCAATGACGCATTAGCAAAGATCCTCGGCACATCGTCATTAGATCAAAATGACGAAGACGAGGATGGCGATAGCGACTCCGATATGACTGATTCAGGAATGGATGCTCTAACCCCAAAACTAGAGGAGGTTCTTGGAAGAATGCAAAAGAAGGGGCCAAGTAAGAAACAAGAACAAAAGGACGCCAAGGAAAATATGGTCAACTTCAAAAGCAGAGTTTTGGATCTTCTTGATATATATGCCAAGAAGCAAGCGTCTGATCCCTTGGCTGCAGAAATTCTATTACCTTTGTTACGATTGATCCGTACTACCAAAGCCAAACACTTGAGTGACAAGGCATTCTCAATAATTCAAGCTTTCGCAAAGTCCAAATCGAAGGCATCGTCTTCGGAAGCCGAAGTAGATATTAATGTTAAGGCACAAATCGCATTAATCAAGGGTATTCATGAAGAAGTACTCAAGGACCAGTCTAAGATCTTCGCCAAAGCTGCTAGCACGGCTAGTTTATCTTTGGCCTCTGGCATATATAGGGCGGACAAGAGTCAATTTGAGAAGATTGGAAAGGTTTACTTGCAGACGATGACAAAGTGCGATGTCGAAGGTGTGAAGATCCAGGCTAGTTTTGTAAGCGATTGGGTTAATTGGTGGCAAAGTCATATTGCCCAAGCTGCGGCAGGAAGTGCTGCGAAGGAGGAGTAGAGGTAGACGAGGGGAATTTGAGTGTACATGTAAAGATACCAATGAGCCAAAAGTTCTAGCAGTTATGACAGAAGATACAGAGGGCTGTTGTTTGAGTTTCAACAGGGGATTCCTTTCCGGTGAGCACGAAGATTGCTACCTTTAGGGTCTCTGATTTACTTGTACTAATCTTTGAGGCTTAGAGGAATACAGTCAAACAAATGTTTATTTCTATGAAAACATCAAAATAAATCTGTATTCTTGCCGAAGCGTAAACGTTATCCTGATATGTACATGAAAGAAAGTAACGTGCATACAAATCATTGTGGATCTTATCAAGTACGAATCAGATACTGATTATATCATAGAGGCCGGGGTCCTGGAGCAAATAGAAATTCTGCTGTGGTCCCTGAAATCCTTGTTCGTAGGAAGAATCGTAGACGCTACGGAGCTGTCCACCCAGTTTCACATCTGCCCAACCCCTCTTCATCCAAAAGTGCGCCGCATTAACATTTCTTCATCCGTCTTCATTCTCATTATCTACTGAGAGACATCTCATCAATTCCAACAACTGAATATCTATTCAATAAATCTCGGAGACTTTCAAAGGCATGGCTAGCGACAGTCTGGAAATACCCGGTCTCTCCGAATCCTTTGAAGGGAATGAAACCGCAATCCTTTGCGAGCTTTGCAATAGCATGATTTCCCACGATACAGACATTGGAAATGAAACGGAGGCTATGCTAGGGTTAAAACTATCTGAAGAGGAAGTACCTACTATGTTGTTGATATTGAACGGCGCAAATGAAGGCTGTCGTCTCTGCGCTGTGGTTTGGAGAGTATTTAGGGATGAGGGAACTTATCGGAACTTCTCTTCAAACAATGATACTAATGCGTTGTCCTTGAATGATATCGCAAAGCGTTTCATTATCAGCTCTTTGCATCTTGAACGTTCGAAAGACATTTCTCTGGGCTATTACAGGCTGTCCTACAAAACAACTTATGAGAGGACAAAATGGAAAGGTGGCGGCGTTTTAGTGCTAGTTTTAGACACATTCGACGGTAAAGCAGTTTTCATAGTTTCCAATTCTTGAGTTACAGCTTCAAGAGTAGACATGAGAGTTTAAGCATATCTACTGAAATCTCTGCATAGGTTCTCAAGACTTCCATAAAGCGTCACAGTCTCTTAAAGATACCAATAATCTTTCTGAAGAGAGATGGAAGAAATTCTGTTGTTCATCAATCAGGACGTGTCAAAGAACTCACGAACTATGCAATTCCGCACCAATATCTGACAAGGCTTCGCGTTGCTTACCTACACGTCTCATTGATGTCAAATACGATCCTCCAAAGTTAATCTTGTCATCCAACGCAGAACTTACAAGTTTATATGCGACGTTAAGTCACTGCTGGGGCAGAGCACCGATCCTCACCTTGACGACGGAAAATATGGAAGCTTTTCAACAAGGGTTGCCCATTTCTCAATTAAGTAAAACTTTTCGAGATGCCGTCGATATAGGGAAGAGACTATTACGAGACTTCAATGTAAGATATCTTTGGATTGACAGTCTCTGCATCATCCAGGATTCCAAACCTGATTGGGAGAATGAAGCACCAAAAATGTCCCAGGTTTATGGAAACGCCTTTTGCTGCATCGCAGCCACTTCTGCCACCGATGGATCGAAGGGTCTTTTCTCCCCAAGAAACTCAATGGTGGACGAAGTAATACGTATAAATCTTAATAGGTCAAGACATCCACATCTGCCAAGCCCAGTAAGCATAACAATACTCAACAAGGACAAATGGCTTCAGTTCATTCGAGAGGCACCCTTAAACCAGCGTGGTTGGGTTGTTCAAGAAAGGGCTCTTACGAAGAGAGCATTACAGTTTTTTGATGGCGAAGTAATGTGGAAATGTCAACAAAGAATGGCATCAGAGACATTTTCTGCCATAACATCTGATTTGAAGATACCCGACGATCGCCTTCTATTTCCTCAATCTCTTACTGCAAACTTCAATTTCCGAGAATTCTGGAATCAACTCTTACAGATGTATAGCAAGACTGTCCTTACGTATCCAGATGATATACTTATGGCAATAGCTGGTGTGGCACGCCAATTTGGGGAATACCTACCGACCAAAAACAAGGCATATCACGCCGGAATGTGGTCTTTCGAACTTGAGAGGCAATTGGGATGGCGAGCAACCGCACCTGGCGCTAGATTCGACCTTGATCGTCGAGGATCCCCTAGCTCTAACGTTGCGCCATCTTGGAGTGTGAGCGCAATTAATTTCTTGATATCATAGTTCCTGATAACAGTTTCTTTCCCCTGTTTTATTCTTCGTTTTCTCCTTGCAAATACCCCACGAACATATTTATTCTTACAAGTATCTCCATGGTAGCAATTGCTGATGCCCCTATGTCTAGTGGGCTTCGTCAACAGGCAGGTCAATCTCAGATGCATGGAACGCCGGCTCATATCAAGCGCGCTGGTTTGACTGGACTCCGGCGGAATACAAACGTCACATGATTACGGATCTAAATAAGGCTCAGCCTCCTAAATTCACCATCATCGATGTCGGAACCACCATTCCTAGCAAAGACCCATTCGGATCTGTCACTCCGGTCTTTCTTCGACTTCGTGGTCAGTTGAAGGTTGGGCGTCACTCCTTTACATTGTCTAAGGGAAATGCAGCAACCTGGAACAATAAAAATCTTCACTACATCCAGGTGCTCGGTAGATCACATTTGTCCCCCATGGTTTTTGATCGTTTCCAATCTGATGACGAGCTAAAAAAGATCAGAGAAGGGATGTTGTTTGTTTTCCCCTTACATTTCAAAACTATCCGGAGTTCCAATGCTCTTATTCTAAAGCCAAGCGGTATTCGAAAAAGTTTAGTGAGGGTAGGCTGTCTGATAAACATTACAGAAAATATCGCTGTTGATTTGGAGAGTGATAAATTGATTGGGGAGGAATTTTATGAGGAATCTCATGGGAATGGAGAATATACTATACGTATCATATGACAATTGTTCTATCAAAAACTACCCCTCTTCAAGAACCTCGAAATAAGCAAGCTCTGGTTGACTAGCATCCATCATCTAGCTAAAGTAACAGATGCTAAACTTTATGATGGAAGGTGGCTCTAAATGGTTATCTATATGGGCTAAAGGCACTGAGCACACCGAAGCTCAATCCAATGCTACTCATATATACTTGAGTGATTTCTCTACATTCACATGTCAGCCATAAGCCATAGAGTATGAATTCTCAACTAATTGACACCGTCATCATATTGAGACTCATGAAAGTTACAAAGGGTGAGTGAGATAATGCCGGGATTGGAAATAGTTTAGCTCGGTTGACATTACACTAAAACTAATACCAACACGTTTCAAATCGCAAACAGTTGTTCTATTCCGATTTCTTGTGGCCATACCCGGCATGTAAGATGGTCCCCAAAGAAATCCTGGAATCCCATGATTGCACTTGCGCCACACAAGGAATAGTGTCTCCGCTCGCAAAGCCAGTTCAATTAGATCCTTCCACCTGTGTGTACTTTTGCATGTATAGCAAGTTATGGATAGCATTCGGTACGCTATATTCGGCTTTCTCCAGCCCGGAATGTTTAAGAATTGTAGAAAGGCCCCTAAATCGGAGATCCGAGGCCCAAACTTGATGAAGCATGGGAAAGTTTAACTTAATGTAGTCTCTATAATCTATAGTGACTGATTGCGGCTGCGGTTCGGTTAACAGCTCTTGCTATTATTCGAACATAACCGCATATAAACAGAGACGAGGATTTATTCACATACTTATGAGACCAGTGGCAGGTCTTGAGTTAGACCCTGAACCGCTCATTGTGACTCCCATTTAGATCACTGTCTTGAATGTTGGCGAAAACCTCCAAAGTGCCGGGCTAACGTGGCACTTGCAACATCTCAATGGGCACAAAACAAAGTATTTATGAGGTCATGGAGTGATCATGATTGTGCATTCTTCCAATTTTTAGATCAATTTTGAACTTATTCGTATCTAAGTTCAGAACCGTAGTGGGGTCGATGAAATGATATAGACTCCCTAGGGACCTCACAGCTGCTGCAATTGAGAACGCCGCCATGTGCATGACATCAAGAATTGCAAGAATTGGGATCCACTGCAAGATAATTTCAATGCTGTTAGGGACAGTGTAGCTCTCTTCGGCTTTAGACAGGGCGTTGCAGGTGATGCCAGCAAGTGATGGGGCGTCGGGGAGGGGAAAGAAGAGCCTGGTATTTGACGACCACAAGAGGTTGTAGTGACGCGAGACACTTTGTGAGCTTTTCGGGATATGAACGATTAGCACTGCTTATTACGGTGACAAAGGGAAAGGTCTCATTTAATCTAGCAGCATTGATGTCAAGAAATAGTCTTTTTTAGACAATCCTCTTTTGCACAAATTGTTGGGTCGTACTATCCTTCACGATCGAGACCTCCTAGCAAAGATCAAATGTAGAAGATTGTTAGATATTCCGACTTCGTGCATCTAGCCAATCTCAATGGATTGCTCAAAGATTCGCAACAGTGGTTGCACGGGACTGGTGAACACTGCATGATTTGAACTTGTAATGACTCTGGAACCTAAGCTCAGATACGTCTTTATCTGACGATATGATTTATTGTAGATCAAATAATGAGATTATAGGTTCCAAGATCAATCGATCAATTCGAGATTGTTTTCATGGCAATTTTTTTGTAGTTGAAGAATAGATCACGAGATCACTTACCCATTAGCGGATCGACAGTCGGATTGGTGGATGAGAATATTGGCTTACATAACAATCCGGCACATCTCATCCCCTTAGACTGTTTCAACCAACCATCATGTCCATACGCAACTCAGACTCTCAAACATCATTCGTGACAGCAGCCACATGTGGATAGCAAAAACAATAGCTTTGCTCACTTCAGACCAATCTCTTTGCAAAGAATTCGCTCTCGATTACCATGATTTCGTCGGATATGCCTCCCTCCATAATCGTGGCTGAATGTGTCTGTCCCCAGGGAACAATGCATCTAACAGACTAAATCTTCAGCATTCAGAAACTAAAGAGCTGGTTTCATATCGTTTTCCCTACTCTTCCTTATTACCATCCCATCCCATACCTCTCTTGCACACACTGCACATGCCAAGAACATTCCCTCATCCTAATCAATTCCAGAAGGCCGGCCCTTCACGTTCTCCCCTCTAATAATGGCATCCAGAACATTCCTTTTCCTTCAGATTTTCTTCTCCTTATACATTTCCTCCGTCTATTCATTTCCCTTCTCTCTACTCAAAACAAGCCCCATCGAGAGCCGCGATCTCTCCGCCGTAGCCAGTGAACTCGGCACCCTAGGAAGCGATCTCCAGAATTCCAGCACTTTGAAAACCTTTCTCGGCGATAGAGGAAATGTGATTACGCAGAACGACGTGCTGGATAGCAATGGAAGTTGTGCTACGATGACTGTATTATTCGCGCGGGGAACGGGGGAAGTTGGTATGTCGAATTAAAATTACCTGCTTGTTTATAAATATCTCTCGAGGAATCAAATGAAGAGGAATCAAGGAAGCGAAGCTCATATGACTAACCCAACGACTAGGTAACGTGGGGATCCTAACCGGTCCTCCATTCTTCACAGCCCTAGCCGCATACATGAATGAAACCGGAAGCATGTCCATCCAAGGCGTAGATTATTCCGCGAGCATCGCCGGCTTCCTCGCTGGTGGTGATTCCGCCGGCGCAAAAACCATGTTTGTACTCCTGCTCCACTCTAAACCATACTCAACCATTAACACAAACCCCAGGGCCGATCTCATAAACAATACTCTAACTAGCTGTCCCAATACACATCTCACCGTATCCGGCTACTCTCAAGGAGCTCAACTTGTTCATCTTGCTATGAGTTCACTGCCTACTGCCACAACATCACGCGTTAAATCCGTCGTGATGTTTGGAGATCCAAAGAATGGTACTGCGTTAGCTGGTATCGATTCAAGTAAAGTCATGACAATTTGTGATCCTAAAGATGATATTTGTAAAGGTGGAGATGCCATTCTACCAGCCCATCTGGAATATAGTGCAAATGCTGGAACTGCTGCCAAATTTGCGTTGAGTGGGCTGGCGGATGTGGGTATCACGAGTGCAAGGAAAGTTAGTGGAGTTGATGGGATATCTTGAATATTCAAGGTTGTGGAATGGGAAGATAAGAATACGAGGGATAAAACATTGTCTATAAATATGCTGTTAGAGTCTATAGACTAACAAAGTTGAGTTTATTTGCATGTAATAAATCTATAACAAAATCTCTATCTATGTATCGTACATGAAATACATAACTGTACAAAAGGTATCTATACGCTTCACCCCAAGATTTCTCGTTCTAGAGAATCTCCTGTTCTAACCATGGTTTTTATAGCATTCAGTGTCCTTGAACAATCATGCTCCAAATCATTGAGTAAAAGTCGATTAGCCCTTGATTCCGCAGCCATAGCTTGTATATTGAGAAAGCCTTTGGTAAGGTACAGGAATGTGCGGTATTCTGGACGTAGGGATGTCAATAGCTTTCCCTTCCTCCGAATTTCTAGTGGTAATCTGTTTTTCTCGCTTGTTAGAGATCTTAGCTTCGCCCATCCCTTCCAATGATCCATAAGGACCGTTTCGCATATCTTAAATGCTAATTTGAAATGTCGGAACTTGGTAAGATGTTGAATATATTCGTTCCAATTTTGATTGCTTAATTGAAACCCCATATCTGTAATCTCATTGACGGTTCGTATCATGACGTTGATTTTTCCTTGCCTTACAAGAGCTATCATGTAGAAGTGCAAGGCTTTTGTCAGAGCAAGTCTATGCGCTGCCTTAATTGGCTCCTTATTCTCTTGCGGATCGACTTTGGTACCTTCCAGGGCGCCCTCTCTAGATGCATGGTTGAGACTACTTTCAACCACTTCTGCCTTTTCAGAATCATTGGTACGAGAGAGTGATTTTGAAAGCCGAAGAGATTGAGCTCGCTTTCGGGTATCAGACACGAACTGTTGCCACAGATCCTCAACGGCATCATAATCTAGCTCTTGAAGTTTTAGTGACATCAAAGCAGTGGTGACATTCCCGGGTTGTGTGTCTCTTCTATCGGCTGGTAGCAATCTTAAGAAACGTTGATGCATATCCTTGGCGGATACTATCTCCATATTCTTGGAAAGTACAAATACGATATACCCGAAAAACGTGGTAGGAAAAGCGATATCAAGTGGCTCGTGCTGGATACCTTTCCTGACTTTGTCGCTAATGTCACGAGCATTCATTGTTTGGACAACCTGTTCAAAAATCTCCATGGCGCCGTGTGGATCTCCCCAAGTAACCCTAGCTGCGTGAATTGCCGCTCTTAACTCCAAGAATTTTGTGCTTGCAGTTTTCATTCTTTTTTGCTCAAGCATTCGATCTTGGATTACAAAGACTTCCTTGTAACGCTTAGCAGCAAGATAGCCACCCATGACAATCGCATAATGAAGACTGGTCGCAGGTATACCGGCTTCTGGCATAACTTCTGCTAAAATCTGCCAGGCACGTTCGGGTTGTTTTACCATAGCCAGCGCTTGCATGAGAGCCGCATAAGTATCACCATCATGCTCTATATTAAGCTTAGACATTCTTTGAAGGATTCGATTAACGTTAATGAGGTCGTAACGCAATGCCCAAGCAACAAGCAAAGAATTCCACATGCGGGTTCGTGAATCTGAGAACTTTAAATTCATGGCCTCTTCGCAAATGGTTTCAGCTTCTTCCAATCGATCACCTGCCAAATATGCAGTCACGAGAGTGCTGACCATGGCTGCACTCTTTTCAACTCCGTAAGTAGCAGACACCCGATAGAGCTCAATGGTATTTTCAAGATCGCCACGTGAGGCACACATTCCCATCAGTGTTCCGAAAGTATAGTCATCAGGTTGAAGTTTTCGTTTTGTGACAGTAGACTCAAAAGTCTCCAAGGCATCATCGACTTGACCAACCTGTGCATAAGCACTGATAAGAATGTTGCAACATGTTATGGTCGGCTTAAGACGATATTTTTTTCGGATACTTTTGAAAACATCGAGGACTATTTTGGGTTCTCCTCGCCTTGCGTGAACATGCAAGAGAGGGGCCATGTCGTCGGCCGATGCCAAAGGATTAGGAGTCGTTGCAGATTCACTTTCTAATCGCATATACTTTTCTGCAAACTGTTCAAACAAGGCATGAACAGTGTCAGCATCTCCGTAGCGTGCAAATTCATCCATACATCTCCTGTGCGATGCTCGGTCTAAAGTCTGATTGAATCGAAATATGTCTGCAAACACTTCTTGAATTCCAATCAAATCATGATTTTTGAAGAAGATTTGCAGTACGGATTGTAACATGGATCTTGGAAGTAAGAGGTTTTTCATTGGGCTTTCTCGGGCCTGTCTGTAAAGAACGACGGCTGCTTTCAGTTGACCAAGAGACAGTAGCATGTTGGTTGCCTGTGTATAAAGAAGAACAGACTCAGTTCTCCAGTCCTGAATATGTCTTAGAAGGGGCCAAAATGTGGCATATGAAAAGTGTTTGGCACTTAGTAGGGCTGAGGTGATCACTGCCGTAGCAAATTTTGTGAGGGCTTCAGATGGTAGAGTTTCAACTTCCGAGGGATGGTGAAGTGATTTGTTGACATACTTTGCCAGAAGTAAAGCTTTGTTAGGAAGATCTTCTATGTGGTGTAAACTTTTAAACATATCATAGCGTGGTCCGGTAAGACTGCCGTGCAGCTGCACTTCTGTCCAGAGAGTGAAGGCTTGCGACCACAAACCATTTGTCATGAGATGTAACATGATATCTGATCCTCCAGCAGTCGTGTTGAACTTTTCGAGGGAGTAGTGGTAAAGTTCATTCGCTCTCGAGAAATTCTGCAGTCTCAAATAAGTACGAATCACGATCTCGTATATCTCTGGTTTCTCTCGACGATCATCAGATCGCTCGAATAGTGAAGTGGCCCTCTCCGCATCTACTATTCGATTTGAAGCCGCCATATATTCCAAGACTTGGATTCGAATTCTCTCCTCGGCCCAGCTTCCAAATTCCAGACGTCGATATTTTCGCCATACCTCTTCGTATCGGGATGATGTTGTTATTCCTAGAACAGTTGCAATAGTTGCTGCATCGTCAGGCGCCTCATGTATAATAGGACGCTTCTTAATCTCGGCGGATTCTTTCGTCTCTGCATCTACCGGGATCAAGGCTAACGAAGGTTTCTTAGCAGAAGATGTGTAGAGCCGACAGCCAGAACTTCTCAATCCCAGTCTAGTCCTTTTCCCATCCTGTCTATCAACTCCCAATCCTGGATATTGCCGTAGAAATTTGAGGGTACCGGTTGGATATAGAAAGTCCAAAAAAATACCAGGACTTTCGCTAACAGTTCCATCATTGGGCAATCGTAAGTTCGAGCCCTCAGTAACATCAGGTCCTTGTAACATGAGCTGCCATAATGGCGAGAGCTCAAGCTCAATTGCACCGTGGGTCCAGAATCCCGAATGAAGTGCGCGACGACTTTTGGCTAAGTGTTTTGGTCCTGGTAGAAGGCGCCGCAGACTGCCTGTTTCAAGACATCCCGCCGTGCGCTCGAGCATGCCCTACCAAGAGAGACAGAAATCGTATACGAATATGTAGAAAGCAGGTTTAATCGTCACCGGTGTGCGGCTCTAACGTAAAAATCAAAATCTAACTGGATATCAGCCGATTTTGTAAGTGAAAAAGATCATACACAAGCTCTGTACTCACCGTAGAACATGCTTTGCACAGTCAAAATCAGACTGAAACTGAGATGATAAGGAGAAGATAGTGGAAATTCGTCAATGTGTCAATCTATTGTGGTTTCAGTGAGATATCAAGTTTAAACAAAGGCAAAAGAGGCAAAAACTTCACATATCAACGTAGACAATAAATTTAGCTGGGTCGGATCATTATTTATTTTTTGCTCCGATTGCTTAAGTAAGCAAACAGTATTTCCATGGAGGGGTGATAGTCGGAACAATAAAATAGTGATATCACTATAGTTTTGGCTGACGGAGAATACTACCGAGAATTGTATTTACTAATGAAAGTCTTCAAATTGTATTAATTTGGAAACCTTAAGTTACTTGGAATAGAGAGAAAGAAAGGTGTGGATTTTAGATCGTTTGCTCTTTCCACCATTTCGTCCATCTACCTAGCTCAAGGAGATGATATATATATGTATATGTGAGAGAGAGAGAGAGTGTGTGTATATATTCGACCTATTCTGTCTATGAAAAACAGACATGGAGACATCACCGGGGCAGATTAGAAAGTGTGTACATGAGCATAAGATGGGATACGGCCATGAGATTCTACACATCAAATACCTATCTAGATATGACGAGAAACAATCAAGTTTACATAGTGGTATTGAAAGCGTTCGATTATTACATTTGTAATAAGAGATTGAAAGCAATTGATTGATTGCATTGATTCATAACAGTCGAGAACCTAGAGAAGCTCTACTTTGACCATTCTCGGGCCATTTGAATCTTGGTGCTTGGCTACGCAGAATCTCTCAACTGACAGTTGAATTGAATTACAAATCGAAGCTTTGAGGGAAACAATCAATATCAAGATGTAGTCAAATTCGCCCGCTTTTCTCCCACGTCCTTCATAGAGGTGGTCCAACCCAACGTTTCGCTTACCGCTTTCCTTGCACTCAAATCATTCTGCCAGGATTAAATTTCGAGCTACAACTGATCTATACCACTTCTACAACCCCACAATCCCGCAATCCACCCAACCATTCTTCCAAACCCCTTCAAACAATGGAAATAACCAAATTCGTCCTCGAAGGACGAGACGAGGCGAAGCTATATGGGGATTCTTCTGCTTATCGAACTCGACTTTCAAATCGCATTCACACCTTGAGAAAGAAGCTTGGAATTACGACGAAACCCCGCGCAAAGTACTCGAACAAGCCTGTAACCGCAGAGGATATTAGTCAAAGCCATGATTATGTCCATCTCCTATTACTTACCTCCGAAAGAGCTTGGGCGCATGCTATGTCAATGAAAGAGATACACACTGTCGATACAAAAGGGATAACTGGTTCAACTCGATCGCACATCGTTTCTCGATTACACAAAGCTACGATATATGCCAATGATCTTTTCCGATTACTATCCGATAAATCGACCACCAATGCGAACGATGTCGATATATTGGAAGCTAGAGCATATGCTGCGGCTCTCGCTGGAGCAATGGAATTCGAGAAGCAAAGTTGGGAGGCTTGTGTGAAGAGATACGCTGAGGCTAGGATTATATACACTGCGCTTTCTAAGGTCACCAAAGCGGATATCTTCAAGGATCTCTTGGCCGACCCTGTTGATCCCAGTATACGATACGGGGCTTACAAGATGGGACTGCCTCGAACATTAGCTATATCTGCCATTGCACGCAAGAATTTCCCTTCGGATCAAGAGTTGACAGAGCAGGTAGAAAAGCTAGACCCCGATTGTCTGAAAGACGAAGCGACGATATCAAAAAATGAAAGTCTGGAATCGGGTGAAACAATCAAAACTATTGTCTGGCGATCTCGGACAGTGGATTTAGAAGATGCGGCAATAGCTACCGCCCTTGGATCAGTAAAGGCAGCGTCATCAAAACTGTCTAATACTCTTTCTTCATCTAGTCCTAAGGATAGGGGCTCCGCTTACGACGATATTCTAATCGCTAGTCAAGAAGTAGTAGACGCTACGAAGCATGCTATTGACGAGCTAGTTTCGGAGGGTATTGGACAAAGCGATAAGCGAATGCAAAGCCTATTAGTGACTAGGACCGCTGTTAGCTATGATATGATTGGTTGGCGTATAGGCAGAAACAGAGTCATGGTAGGGGAGCAAGACGGGATTATCGACTACGTTCAATCATTTCCTGCAGGGAAGGGCAAGAAATCAACCAAAGATGAGCCTATAGGGCGTAAACTTGCAAAATTACGCGAGAAGGTTGTTCTCTATGACGCAATCCTGCAAAGTGTTGAGTCAATTAAAGAGCTTCCAGGTGTTGCAGCAGATTCTAGTTTACAGGAAGAGTTAGATGCAAAATACAGCTATTTCCAAGCTCTTAAGTAAGTAGATCTGACAGCTTCAATTTGCCATACAAAGCTCAACTGACCGTTAAAACAGATGCCTGATAACAGCCCGCTCTCACGCAATTCTTTCAAATCCCAAGAATGCACTAGCTCTATTGAACCGCGCAACAGAAAAATGCACAGCTGCCCACTCAAGACTCTCTTCGTCAATGGACACAACGACTACAGATACTCCACCTAATCTGACTGTCACTCCCTCTGAAACTGAAAACCTCCTCGCTTATCTTCAATGCGAACTTCAACGCTACCGCGCCTTGGTCGAAATATCTAATCTCACCTCCACTACCCCGAAACCTGGCGATGAAGATGTACAACAAATTCCCCTCGTTGAGCGTCTCCATGAGTACCCATCCGACGGAGTTGTTGACCTGAAGAATCTCGTAAACTACCCTCCAAAACTGGAGGTTGTGCCCGTCAAACCACTATTCTTTGATTCGGCGTGGAACTATATTGATTATCCAGGAAGAACAACGGAGAAAGCTGCAGAAAAGGCTGCTGTGAAGGTGGAAGCGAAGGAGCCAGAGCCAGGGGAACCACAGGAGCAGCATCAACAGCAGAAGAAAGGATGGTTTGGTTTCGGCAGATAGATACAGGCATTGGATTAATAAATGTTGCTAAGCGAGCGGGAGCTATCGAACATATCCATCGAATTTCAATCATGCTAAAAGCGATGATTCGCTAGTAAGGTTGACAAAATAGAGCTTTCACGATAAGTAGCCCAAGCTAAATAGTTACAAAAGCTAGGTTTAGAAATATAAAACTTTCAAATCCTGACATGTTCTTACTCAGATTCACTAACACATCTGGCATTTAGTTTATAATAATACTTTATTGCCATACTTTATTGATACCATATTCAAACATCCTCCTTCCCATTATTTTAGACAGTTCAATGGAAGTAACTAAAGCCATACCCAGACCATCTCTCAGTCACTTAAAACCTCAAAAGAAAAGTATATCTTGATCCTTCCATCCCAAATCCGACAATATCCCATGCACACTCTTCTCCAACGCTTCCGGTCCACAGATCAAAACCAATTGTTCACCATCCCTATACCCATTCCCTTCATCGTCCATATCCATCTCAAATCTCCCTATCTCCTTCTCCAAAACCTCTCTTCCCAATCGCCCTCGTAATCCTTTCCATTCCTCCGTAGGCTGACTCAAAGCATACACTAATCTACATCTCTCCTCGTTCCCCTTCACCAGATCATCCAACTCTTCTCTGCATAGAATATCCTCCACTCTCCTATTCCCATCCAACACCACGCATTTCGGTGCACTCCCCGCCTCCGTTTCGTTAAGCACCGCTCTCAACACCGAAAAAATGGGCGTAACGCCACTTCCTCCACAAATCATCACAAATCTCTTTACCTTCCTCTTTTTACCCCCAATTACACACTCTCCCTTTGCCACGTACTCGAATTTGCCAATCGGTCCTTTGAAATCGATGGCATGTCCGACGGGGATACTTTCCAGCGCCATTGTCATTTTTCCTCCTGGACCCTTTTCATTTTTCAGATAGATCTTGATCAGGATATCTAGAACGCCTTTGTCGGTCCCGAGCGAAAGAGGCGTGTAGGATCGTATGATCGCTTCCCTGGTAACGGGATCCCGTAAGCGCATCATGAGATGTTGACCAACTGGTAACCCGATGACCTGCTCCGCATGATCGAGAGTAAAAGAAAATATGCGCGTATCGCCCGAGATAACTTTTTTGGCGGTGAGGATGGCTTTTTGCCAGCTTTTGGGTTGGAGGAAAATGGGACGGAGCGATTGAGATGAGGAGGATAGGGGTTCGGGGTTGAGAAGAGAGGTGAGGGCTGAAGGGGAAAGAGTACCGATGTGGTAGGCGGGCATCATTGCTTTTGCCGTTTCGGAATGTATGGCCATGAACTCGTCGGTAGAGTCTTGGCCTGCAGCTCCGGTAATACTTGTTGCACCTCCTGGGTGTCCTTCCAGAAATGGGGCTCCGTCGTAGACTTCGCCGTTGAGGACAAACCAAGGTTCCTTTTCGTTGTCATGTTGACGTAATTCCTCGATGGAGATTTCACGCTTCACGTCGTCCTTTGTCATTTTTATCTCTTGCTTGACTTCGATCAAAGCGACAGATTCATCTCCAGTGCCCATTTTCTCGCCCCAAAATCCATTGGCGAGATTCCCCCCGGCAGCTTTTACTCTTTCCATCCATCCTCCTGGCATAAGTGCTGGTTGTGTGGGATGTTCAAAACGTAGATAATTACCCTCTTTGGTAATGGTTACTCGATACCATGGGTTATTCATCATGCCAAGCACACTCCAGTACATATCCCTTGGTTGGACATTCATACTCTCGTCCATGGCTCTTACCATGATATCCCCCGACATTGCGAGATCTTGGATCTTCAAATCAAGCTCCCAAAAACACCATGTGAAACATGTTTCTCTCCATTCCATATCTAGTTTACCCCCGAATAACGTTTCGTTCTCGTAGGCACGGTCTCGATAATCGTCTTCGTGGTATCGTATATCAGCTAACGCCCATGATTTTCCTTTGTCGAGTGTTACCTCAACTCTCGTAACGCGTCGTCCACCACCACCATACGCATAGCCCTTCACACGATATGTTTGTTGTCCGCTCACCAAAGATAGTCGCTCTTCATGTTCTGGGTATGCGGTGGCGCTGTTTGTACTTAGATCATAGATGGCGTATCTCTCATCCGTCCACCACTTGGGTTCATTGGCACTCTGCTCTGGGCTAATCATAGTTGGAAGGACTCGATTATCGTAGATGTGGTACCAGTTATCGCTAGGAGTTGCGGTAACAATAATCCTTTTCAGCCATTTCACGCTGCGGCCACCGATTTGCCCGGGAACAACAGCTCGTAAAGGTTTACCATGATCGGGTCGAAGCATTTCCCCGTTCATCTTGTGGGCTACCATGATTCCTCTATTTGGGTCCATAACCCAGTTAAGCTTTAAGGACGTTCCATAGTAGCCGTTGGGAAGCTTATCGGCACCTTCCATACAAACGTACTTTGCACCTCTCATTGGCATCGCTTTTCTAATCAGTTCGTACATTGGTACGCCTGTCCATAGTGCTGTCGACACGCCTGCAGCACCCCATGAGAAACCTTTAGATTTCCGGACTTGGTTCTGTTCTTTACGGCGATTTCCGGCGCAGACAAGTGTGATAGGTACGGTGATTTGTTCGTATTCTCTCAGGAGATCTTTGAGTGTAAGAGTAAAGGGTTTTTTGACCAGTCCTTCGACAGAAAATTCCCAGTCGGGTATTGATGAGTCCTCAACATGAGGTACAGCTCCATGATTCCGGACATAGAACAATTCAGGTGATGTGAGAAATCCTTCGTCATATAAAGCGCTTAATGGAGGTTCGACGTTGAAGGGATGGATTCCAGTCAGCCGAATGAGTCGAGGGTCCCGGGGCACTTGATTGTCCGGTGTTTTCAAATCCTCCTTGAGAATCTCTTTTGGTGGATTCGTTGGAGGTGGGAGAGTGTATCGCTGCAATGACAATGAGGTTGAACTAGAATGTCTTGATAAAGAACCCAGCTCATCTGAACTGTTCTCATTGGAATCTGGCGGAGTCTGTGGCAATTGAGGGATTATCTTCGACATCTCCGCATCAGCCTCGGAAGAGTGATCATTTATGAATTGAGCACTAGCCATTGAGATTCTCTTTTCCGCGTAAGATATCAAATCCATTAATATAAGATATAAAAGCTGACAAAATCTTACAACTGAAGGGCTTGTAGGATATGAAGATATTGATCCAGTGAGACCCTCTTACGCTCAGATAAAGGAGGGAAACGATATTCGACGAAGGTTTCAAGCCAGTGAATATATGAATTTCTCCGCGGGCAACAATAATGAAGAGTGATGTTGCAAGGGAAGACTAGAGGCAAACCCCAGATCGGTCCAAGGAGCAATGGAGTGTAGTGTACCAATTATTTGAAATCATTTCAATCAATGAGCCCCACGGCAGAAATCCCACTAAGGATTCTCCAGGCAAATACATCAATCACAAATTTACAGAGAGTATCATCTAACGTCAAACTATGACTTTCCTAAAAGCACGATATGGTGAATGGTGCATCTCCTGAAGCAAAGTAGAATCTTTGAGGATTTCCGCGGATATCTCTTTATTTCCTTGCAGAGGAGATAAGAAAACCTTTCTCTGTATCCATATCTATACCCATCAGTAGCCATGGGCTTGAATAAGATACGTTTGGTGGCTCAGAGCGGACCATACTTGTACTTTTTTTCCTTATCTATAAAATGGTCGAATATGATTGGTTCACCAGATTCGGCCACTCACAGTTACTAATAGCCACGGGAACGAAGCATTTCCGATTTCGAGGCACAATTGATATGTTTATCTATCTAATGAACTGATGATAAGAAAGGGTTTCATATAATTGTGCCAATTGACTGGAAATTTTGGTTGGTAATGGCTTCGTTGTTACTCGGGGTTCTTTGGATTGTTTCATAGAATGATTTGAAAAAGATAAGAAGCTAGATATCCCGGACCATTTACCGGACGCTAGCCTTCAATTCGCACAGTGATCCCCACGATTCATGTCTTCCTTACTCCGTAGATGCAATAGTCATGTCGCATGCCATGATCAAAACTCCCTCATGTTGAATCAGGTATCAAAACAATGATACAGTTTGCTTTCGGAGCGATGGCTTGTTCACGATCTTAAGACCGAAATCAACAACTTTGAGGAGAACAGGACATACAAGCATGCATGGGAGAGGGAAGTAGTTAACAACTTGTTCGTACTGTTGTCGTGAAAACCCTTCTTTTAATAGTGTCAAAACTTTATGACCGCAAGGCTATCTCCCATCTATTATTGTGCCTCCAGAAGTGCAAATCATAATGTAGGCAAATGTCCCAACTCGGCATCGTATCTAGATAGATAGAATAGGGCGAAGGAATTACAGAGGCAATTGCCGCCAGAGCCTTTCTCAACGTTCGTCGGGTCAAAGCTCGGTATTCGAGCTTGTTCCTGTTTGCCACGGCCATCAAATCAGACGACGTATACTAGATACTCGCAGTGGAGATAGTCGAGCCCCCGTTTATCCAGCTATTGGTGAAACGAAGGGTGGTATTCCAGAATGGAATTGGAATACCACAAAAGTCTCCAACAACCCAAATAAAATCTTCACAGCCACTACTGAAGTAAATCAGAAGTTTCGGGCGGTTTAGAGTCCTGCATCAAAAATGAGCATCGTGCGAACAAGTACATCGTGGCAAGTGGAACTATGACGTTGAAGTCAACGATATAATAGGAAATGCTGCCTGGATCTTGCTACATTGTCGAAAGAGGAATGTCCTTTCGCATCATCGAGTCCCTGTAGCAAAGACTCAAAGGCCCACTCAGCATGGAAGTTCGAGTGCTCTATCACATCTGTCAGGCTTCGGTGAAATATCCCCAGACACTCACCTTTGCTGTTTGATCTCTTCTTCAATAAACATGAACCTGCGAGGTCAGCCATTGTACAGGTTGGTGTTTTGGTAGGCTCGGTAGGTTATGACTTAAGAAAGTCTGAAATCAATCTTTCCTATAAAGATTCAGAGAAAGAGTGTACAAACTTTGTCTCTCATTTGTATGGAGGTTCATCCGTTCTTGGATAAAGGTAATGTATGACAAGTGAAGTCAATATACCGGATGGTCAATAAATGTATTCTCAGACCCTTGGCAATGGGAATAAGTGGGCAATGTTGTATTCATACAGATTGATCACCTACATGAGATGACAGTATTGTCCTCATGAGCGGATAGAGCTGACATGTACCAAGACTGGCAAGTAGGGAAAGATGCAGACCCAACAAGCTCAGCATGACACAATCATCTGCTGTATGTGGTTATATGGTTGCAACTATTCTTATGCAGGACAAGACGGCTATATGCCTACCTTCACTATCTCACCAGCTTCATAACATGTACTTATTGACTGACAAACAAAACAAGGAAATAAACAATGAATATCTCATTCACTGTATATAGTAATCCATCTACTACGATGGAATACGAAAACCTGGTTCGAGATATTGTCATTTAATTTGTTGATTGGAACATCTCGATATGTTGACCATGATGTATGTATGTATCTTGGGTTACAGAAGCTTAATCGATAACGGTAGTAGATTTTGCTAGTTCGATCTCTTCATTCGAGCAGCAGCAGTAGTATTAGCAGTAGTAGTAGTATATTTGGGGAAGGCAAGGGACAAGGCTCGCACGGGCTAACTTTATTATTCTCTATTGTGATTCCCCAATTCCACAATTTATTGGGAAACTTTCTCACAACCCATCTTTCGACTCAACTTGTAATTTCTCTCAACCTACATAAAAGGGCGCTGGACAATCAATTCAAGGGAAACAATCTCCCCCAAAACTCAACCTTCATATCCAGATGCATCTGTCTGCTTCTGTGAAGTCATACTACCTTTGGTCTTTCTTACAAAATCCCTGATGTGGGGCGCAAGGAACACATATCGCACCCCCCACCTCAAAACATAAAGATCCGGCCTGAATAGGCTCATCATGGATCGCAAGAGAAAGCGTGAGTACTTGCATATTACCCTACGATTTGCAGATATGCAGGCTGACGTGAATATTGATTTGAAGGCGAACTGCGCGACTTAAACACTCGCGCTTGGAATGGCGAGAAAGGTTGGTTGGATATGCAAACAACTCATAAAGTATTCTGTCTAACCTTTCAACACAGACATTTATGCCGTGAACAAGTCACTGGACTCATCGCTCAAGAAGAACACAGCCTTTATCAAGCGCCTTCGAACCGCAATTTCAGCTGCGACCCTCAGCACCTTCCTACAAGAAATTCGAACCCTTAGCCTACACAAATATCTCTCGGAAATTATATCAGCTTGTTATGAAGGGCTTTGCAGACTTAAGTCGCCGGGAGAGGTCGAGGCTGGTGTAGAAATTGTCAGCGCATTACATCAGCGTTTTGGGCCGGCAGAATTTACGGAGTTTCTGGGATGGTTAGTGGGAAAAGGATTGGCTACACCGGAAAAGTCATTATTGAAGAGTCTCGCAGCTGAAGCCCGGGAGAAAGAAGAAAAGGAGCGAATTGTACGACAGAGAGTACTTTTGAGAGTCGTCACCGAGTTGTGGCTGGTGGGAGTTCTGAGAACCTTGGACGATGTTGCTCGACCAGATGACGCATCTCACGGCAAGGAATCTCTTTCAGGATCGTCGAACAAGGCACCAGATACCAAGGCGAAACCAAATGGAGTTGGAAAGGGAGGAGGTGCGGAACCATTTCCTCTCGAAGTTCTCAAGGATCTTCTGGGCCATGATAGGGATCATGCGAACTTGCCCCTACTGGTCATCTTTGTAAAGGCATTTGGTTGGGACATACTCGGTGTCAGAGAAGCTGGATACGAGGGCAGAAAAACTGTAGAAGAAGACGGTACCACGAAGACAACGCTCGATGCCACCGAGGGTGAAGGTGAGAATGAGGATGGCGACGAAAACGATTCGGTGGAAGGGACGTCACCCTTAGTGGACTCGACCGAAGATGCCCCTCTTGCTTCACTCGAACTTCAGGAGCGTTTCCGCAACATCCTCAACCGCTATTTTGAAGATGTCAAGGCACACATCATTCGCGATCAGAAGGCTATTGCTAAACAGGCCCGCAAAGACTCAGAAGCATACGTCAAATCTGGCCAATTGTTTGAGGATCGCCAGGTGAATTACGAGAAGGCTCTTAAAGCGCAAGAACGACTTGTATCGAACGCTCAAGTCCTAGCAGAATCCATTGGCGCAGAAATGCCAGATCTTAAAGACTCCGATGACTCTTCGGCCTTGGGTAATGGAGGCATTGGGCTTGTGAAGGCTGGCGATTATCTGAGAGGAGAAGGTGAGGGCGCAGGTATCTGGGAGGACGAAGATGAGCGGAGATTTTATGAAAATCTAGTAGACCTTAAAGGAAAGGTCCCGGGTATGCTCCTCGAAGATGGTAAAAAGAAGAAAACAGATACGGACGAGCAAGTGGGCAAAAAGGTCGATACTTCCGAGATCATTTCTGCAGAGACCACTGCGCCTACCGCGAAGACCGCAGATGACGATCAATCCACAGCCATTGCCAACAAAACCATTGGCGCACAGGTCGATGCATTACTTGCTAGGCTCCCTGATCTTACAAACAAAGACCTAATTGACGAGGCTGCAATTGACTTCTGTTTCTTGAACTCCAAAGCTTCTCGCAACCGTTTGATCAAAGCTGTGCAAGAGGTTCCTAAGGGTCGTAGTGATCTTCTGCCATCATACTCAAGACTAGTAGCAACACTGGGGAAGTACATGCCTGACATCACGAAAGGCTTGGTCGACCACCTTGATCAAGAATTCCGCAGCCTTCAACGTCGTAAGGAAAAAGAATTCTTAGGTCAAGCCCGACTAGGAAATATCCGCTACTTGGCTGAGCTGACCAAGTTTGGCGTGGTTCCTGAGCATGTTATATTCCATTGCTTGAAAGTCAGTCTTGACGACTTCTCACGAATGAATATTGAGATCATATGTAACTTGCTAGAAAATTGTGGTCGATACTTACTTCGCAATCCAGACATGTCCCCTCGAATGACATCCTTCTTGGAAACACTAAAACGCAAGAAGTCGGTCCAACATATTGGCCAACAGGAGCGCATGCTGATCGAAAATGCCGTTTACTATGTAGACCCGCCTTTACGACCAACGATTCAGCAAAAGGAGAGAACTCCAATTGATTTGTTCATTCGCAAGCTTGTCTATTCTGATATGACTACACGAAACTATGCTAGGATCATCAGGTCAATTCGAAGACTTCATTGGGAAGAATCAGAGGTATGGGGTATCTTTCAACTCTGGATGGCATTTACTAACAATTTATCAAAGGTTGTCACTATTCTCGAAAAAGTCCTTTCCAAGCCCGGAAAGGTAAAGTATGGTAACATTTATCTTTTGGCAATTGTTACAAGTGCTCTCTTCCGTTACCACCAAGGGTTTGTAATCACAGTCATTGACAATGTATTGGAATACATTGTTGTTGGTTTGGAGCAAAATGATTTTAAGTTCAATCAACGTCGGATTGCAGAAGCCAAATACCTTGGGGAACTATACAATTTTCGAATGGTAGATCATCCTGTAATATTTGACACAATGTACCGTATTTTGACATTTGGTCATGGTGAGTTAGAATTGCAGCATTTTATAATTTTGCAGTATGCTAACATGATTAGGTGGACCGCCTGTTCCTGGTCGCATCAATCCATTCGATATGCCTGATGACTTTTTCAGGATTCGTCTTGTAGCAATTTTATTAGAAAGTTGCGGAGTTTTCTTTAGTCGTGGCGCGGCGGGAAAGAAGCTTGATTACTTCTTGTCATTTTTCCAGGTATATTATATTCCAATCGCATTATTGCTGCCGTGTTGACCTGTGTAGTACTACATTTATACGAAAGATCCTCTACCCATGGACATAGAATTCATCGTCAGTGATGTTTATGCAGCCACAAGACCTCAATGGAAGCTTGCTTCAAACATAGAAGAAGCTAGTCGTGCGTTCCAATTGGCCATGGCCCAGGATCAAAAGACTGCTGGCATTGAGAAGGTTGCTGAACCAGAGGAACCTGACAGTGAGGCGTCATCAGACGAAGGAGATGCAGGCCTTCCGGAAGGAGATATCGACGATGCTTCCCTCGATTCCGAAGAAGAAACGGAAATTGATGCTAATGCCGACAACTTAACATCACCAACAGGAAACGAATCAGAAGAAGAAAACTTCAAAGTCACTCGCCAGGAAGAAGAAATTGATCCCGAAGATGAAGCCGATTTCGAACGTGAGTATGCTAAAATGATGGCTGAGAGTCTAGATTCCAGGAAATTTGAACGAAAAGCGACATTCGATGTTCCACTTCCTATGAGACGCAAAGACCGTGAAGTCGCAACCTCAAGCGAATTGCCTAGTGAGACTACCTCAGGAAATGGTCCATCCAGCGGTACAATGGCATTCTCACTCTTAACAAAGCGTGGTAATCGACAACAGGTCAGAATTCACCTACACGGAATATTGCAATTGTCACTAACTATTCACTTATTAGACTCGAACAGTAGCCCTACCTTCAGACTCGAATTTCGCAATCGCTATGAAATCACAACAAGCTGCCGAGCGCGAGGAGCAACAACGCATCAAGAATCTAGTTCTGAATTATGATCTCAACGATGGCGAAGAACAAGATGGTGACTCTGCACTGCAACCCTTACTCCCTAATCGCAATATTCACACTTTCACTTCAGGTTTCGATAAAAATGCCACTACAACGTTCTCCAGATCTGATAAGTCTGGTAGTAACCGTAGTGGACAGAGGTCAAGAAAATTACAGCTTAGTGACGTTGATTGGTATGGTCCCCCAAAAGAGTCTTCTCAGATTCAAACTCCAGGAAATGCCTTAAAAGAAGAGAATCGTAAATCCCGGCACATTCCCGAGTTGGACGTTGGGGTAACTTCAGTATCTACGCGAAAAGTTTCCAAGTCATACCCAAACCTCACTGTTGAAAGTAGCCCAAATGATAAAGGTTCCCCCAAAAAGGAAGAGAATCTGCCAATGAGAGATACGCCTGGAAGTATTTCCAAGAAGTTCCACCTGAGATAATAATCTGGCTTTCATTTCGGCAATTTGGTATTCTACTTTGAACAGAGGACAACTCAAAACTTTGCTTTCATTTCTTCTTGCCAACATTACTAAAACAACAAGGATAGACGAGTGCTGACATTTTCCCCGTTTTCCGGGGACCGCTTAATAGGACATGATAAGTTTTGCTGTTATCATATTCGCATTTCAACCCCGAATTTTGACTTGGGGATTGAGTTCGCGAACATATAAGTATACACTTCTTCTCTGCCCATTCGATATGAAGTTCACTGCAGTCTGTGAATGCTTCTTCTTTGGGTGTTCATTCATCAGGGGTATGATTCAATGTGGCCCCTTGTCGACCGAGACACAATGCATCAGCAAACAATCAATTCCGATGATGGACGACGAGTTGATGTTTGTCAAGGTGCTAGCTAACTCCAAAGAAGCGGCAAACCTAGTGGAGATGGAGGATCCTAGAGGTGAACTTTACAATTCACTCGTCAGGATGGATGGGCGCTGAGTCGGTTGATGGCAGACAAATAAGAAGTGACGTAGATGATGGTGAAGGATCGTGATGAGAATAAGAGGATTTGGTTGCCAATCTCATTTTCATTCGTCCACTCTTTTGACTTGCTTACTCTGTTTTTGTCGACAGACAGCCCTACATTCTTTACATACGCATCTCCATACCATCCTCACACTCTCGGACCTTACTCCTTCCTCTTCGACTGGTGGAGCAACCCGGAATGAATGTGCAGAGACAAGCAATGAGAATGGATGGATTTAGCATACGTCAGTCACAATCAATTGAGAAGCATATTATATCGTATCACATTGCTTTATGTAGTAGAGTTTCGAAGTGGTTATGTGACCACCATACCGTAGTCATGAATGACCATCCAACCACCCAGGTGCTAACTAAATCTTTCGCAAATTCACTTCACTTCCCATTTCCTGTAACCCTACATAAACTCATCAATTCATTCCAATTTCTGATCGCTTACCCAATCTCCCGACTTCTCTTCTCTTTCCTTCCCTTCATTACATCCATACAAACTTAACTTTCGAAAGTTGGATCAGTATATGAGTAGATATTAGATTAGCTAGTTGATGCAACAAAATATAAGTGTCTATTAACAATCTACTAATCTATTAATCATACATTCTCGCCCACTCCCCCTTCCCTAATTCCCCTCTCGATAACCCCACACTCCTACATCTTTAAAACAACTTGTCAAATTACACAACGTCACTCCATTCCATTCATACTCCATTTGTCATATTCATATTCATAACATCCATTCATTCTATAAGATCATTCAAAGCTTCGCAGTTGTACCACAACGTACGTCATGCCTATTCTATTTATTTCCACCCAACTCCCTCGCCTTTCACATCATATGTTTTCCGTTTACTTCTCCTCAACCTCTGGCTCAACTTTCTCGGCATCCGTCATGACCTCGTCACCATTTGCTCCACTCTCTGCTGCCTCCATGGCCATCGCAGCTTGTTTAGCAGCTTCGGCCATATCTCTCTTCCTCTGTAATTCAGCCTCTTCTTGTTTCCTGACTTCCTCACGCTCAGCTTCGACCTTGTCAAAGTAGCGTTGAGCAATTGGTCCTGCTACCATGCGGATGTCGTCCATCTTTGATACGTAGACAGCCTTGGTTGCGTCTTCACCTTCATCATAGAGCCAGTCCTACTTAATGGTTAGTATGACTAATTCCAGGTGCAAGCAAATTGGGAAAAAACTAACCTCGCTGGCCTCAAGCTTGGCCTTCAACTTCTCCTTCTCCTCATCACTGGCGAACTCGGCATACTGATCATCAATCTTACTTCTCATTTCGTAGATGTAAGTCTCGAGTTCGTTCTTCTTCTCTTCGGTATCGGCGACCAACTTGTCTTCCATGTTCATGGTGTTTTCTTGTTCGGAAGCAGTGGCAATGGCGGCGGTGTCGAGGGAAGCGGTACCAGAAACGATTGGAAGATCGCCCTTTCGGACTTGCTTCTTAACCTTTCTGGTCTTTGGTTTATCATCGGTGTCCATAGCCTTGGTGGTGTGTGTTAGTTTATTATGTCCCTGTAAACGGGGACGTTTTGCGATAGGCTCGTCTTCGAAAGGGGGTTGAATATTGTCAGAAATTTGGTTACTCACATCATCCTTCTTCTCACCATCCTTCTCTGGGATTGGCTCCTCAACCTCCATGTCCTCAACATAGTAACCTTGTTCAACGTTCAAGATACCATGTAAATTGAGACGGGCCTTCAATTTACAGATCATGAAATCATCCTTTGAGTCAGCCTTAACGTTCTTCACGGTGAATCTTCCAATCCATGGGTTCATTGTGCCGGGCAGTAATTCTGGCTTGGCATATTTGGCCTCTAAGTTAAATGGTTCCTTTCTGTAGAAAGTAAGGATCTTGGTTGATGGCATAATTCCACCTCTGTTGAAAACGGTGAGGCTGGTATCCTCATCTGGGATATCTGGGGATTTCTCCCATGTGAATTCGATTGGGTAGTTAACGATATCGTGAATGGCGAAGTCGCGGACACGGAAAACTGGGGAAAGAATGGCGCAGCTGAAGGCACATCCTCTCGCGATAGCCTCATCTTGGTTGAGGGTGAAGGAAAGGTTCTTTCCGAAGAATTGTTGGATGCGCTCCTTGAGAGCTGGGACACGTGTGCAACCACCGACAAGTTCAATAACGTCGATATCCTCGGCCTTCAACCCAGCATCGGCCAAAGCTTGCTCTAATGGAACGTGGGCTCGGCTAAGAAGTGGCTCAACAAGTGCCTCGAGTTCCTCACGCTTCAACATGGCGCTAACATCAACGTCGTTCATCAAAGATTCAATGTTGAGAGGAGCCATGGCGTTGGCGGACAGGATCTTCTTCAACTTCTCGGCACCAGCGGCAACACGGACCATAGCCTTAGGGTTGGTCTTGATATCGATCTTGTACTTCTCCTTGAACTCTGCGGCGAAATGCTCAACCAAAGCCTTGTCGAAATCTCGTCCACCGAAATGTCTATCGTAAGCAGTTGACTTGACGGTGAGTTCACCCTTTCTGAATTCCACAATCGAGGCGGTATAGTTGGAGTGACCAATATCGATGAAAGCCACACGACGGGGTTTCTCTTCTGGGGTTGGGAGATCCAACTTGGTAATACCCCAGCCCAATGCAGCGGCTGTGGTATCGTTCATTAAACGGAGGAGCTTGACACCGGCAATCTCAGCAGCATCCATCAAACTTCTTCGTTGAACATCGGTGAACCATGCTGGTACGCTCATGACCATATCTGATACTGGAAGCTTCAACTCAACAGAAGCGGTTTGTTTGATCTTGCTCAGGTACATAGCCACGAGTTGAGTAGCAGTGTATCTTTCCTTCTTGCCCAAATATGTGACTTCCGCACCAACTTGACCGTTGAGGTCGACGAGAGGAGCCGAGACATAATCCTGTTCTAAAGCGACATCTGGGTCCTTTAACGATCTGCCTGCCAATCTCTTGAGGGATCCAACAGTGTTCTTGAGGTTGGAGATTTCTTGTGTCTTCGCTGGTTCACCGAGGTATCTGGCTTTGGGTCCGAAACCTACAAGGGAACTAGATGGCAGATATGTTAGAAATGTTGACAGTGAAGTGGAATCAAGATTACTTACGGAGTTGCACGATTCGAAACTTCGTTTGTGATCTGCGCAAAAAAATAGTTAGCATAAACAACCCCCACCAAAGAGAAAATCCATCCAAGAGAGTGAAGAGACATACGACATCGACACCACGGTTTCTTGCGACCGCGATGACTGTGTTAAGAGTACCGAAATCTACACCGACGACTAGAATAGCACGATAGTTAGTATTAAAGTTCTGATCCAAGAGAAGAAGTAGGCAAAGTACTCATCACGTACCAGACATATTGAGTTTGAGTTTGTTGTCTTTGCGCTTAAAAGTAAATGGGGGTATGGAAAGGTAAGAAGAAGAAGATTCTTCTGACGATAAGGGAAGAAAAGGTATCTAAAAAATTGGAATTCCTTTTTGGAAAGTCTAAAAAGAAAAAGATAAAAGCTTTTTGGGGGGAATATGGGAAAGGTGTTCTTGTTGATAATCAAATCCTCAAGTTGGTTTTTGTTTTGGACAAAAGTACGAAATCGAAGGGGTTCTCAGAAATTTTAATTTTTCAGTCTAATCTGGCGAAGGCGCGGTCCGTTGTCTACAACCACACCACACACATACACACACACACACACACACACATACACCAAGCGCTTCCAGTCTAACGAAGAAACTTCTCGATCTTTCTCGACCAATTCACACATTACATCAGGCAATTTGCCATACACGGCTATTTGCATATAATAGACAGAACAGCCTTGTTCTTGTGTATTATCTAGGATTAAATTGGATTTTATATATAAATAAGCATAATAAATATCCATAATAATATGTAACTTATATTCAGCATTTATATATTCTTTTCTCTCTCTTTCTCTCTCTCTTTCTTTATTTCTTTCTTCCTCCTGATATCGATATAAACATTTACAAATGCATCTACAATCACATATATACATACATATATACATACATATATATATACATACATACCTGAAACCCCCTCCCTCCTCAGACACTTCCAATCATTCATTCTCCCACTTTCCACTGACTTCGTTCACCCCTCCTAGTCACGTGACACAAATTGATAAAGACTCCGATAAGGCGAAAACAAACGGAAGGGGAAGGGGAAGGGGAAGAAAATGGGTGAGCCACCAAGCCAACCCTGGCAGGAGTAGGAGCCACTTTGAGCCACTTTGTTGGTAAAGTGACGTCTGTTTGGTGGGGGGTGGGAAAATGTTGTGTTGGCAAATTTTGATCAAAGGGCCCCAAAGAGAATCGGAAACCACATCATAGGGAGTTTCGCCCTACTCTTTGTCACAAAAACAATAAATGTTAGGTATCAATTTTCATTGGGACCATTATAGACATTGGCATTAATAAACGTATTCATATGTCTAGTCACAATAATGATGATGATTTCTTGGAATTCACATCCGTCACAAATAAGGTTCTTTGTCAAATAAATCTCAAAAATCAACGCTTACGTTAAAAACGTAGACTTGACAGCAAAATTGGGTACTTTATTCGAATTATTGTACTGTAACTCTCTCTTCAGTTTTCTTTTATCATTAATTACAACTCCTGCCAAAAAAATTATCGTCCTTTGGCTTCTATGTTGCAAAATTCCTCCACATGCCTTTCTATGCTCGTGGTCTGGTATGGTTGTTTTTACGCCGCGCTATGCCCATTTCAATATGGTGTATAAAAACTCATGAAAATGCAAGATGCAATATGCAGATGCCATGTTGTGTGAATGCCCTTCGTAACGCCCAAGAATTTCACTCCCCTATGCTTGTCCCGTAGAACTTTTCAGCCGATGAACCTTCCTACAGGCTCTTTGGGCCCAATCCGATAAATCCCATTTTCCCACCCAGAATGCTGAAACCCTATTTTCATCCGAGATTCTTCTCAGCGTTTTGGTTTCGGTTCGGGAGAGTTTGAACTGTCAGAATGTTGATCTCTATCCGATCGTTGGTCGTCCATCTCAATTGGGTCATCCCTCGAATTGGAACGAATCAAAGACAAACGACCCAGAGGACTTCGTCCATTTCGGTACGAAGATGCTTGAGGAACTGCCAAAGATTTTGATGTCGTTCCATCCATGGACGCCAAAGATTCCACTGAATCTTGGAAGCTACCCTTAGCCTCAGGTCCGTCAGGAATTTCATAAACGTATCCCTAAGTACATAGTTAGCGCTATTCAATTTTCACAGAACGATGATTGCTTACCTGGTTGTAGTATGCTCCAGCTGGTGCCTTTTGATTGGCTTGAGCAATCTCATACTTCTTTCGATCCTCTTCTCCCATAATACTCTCCACTCGTCTTGGCATGTACACTGAATTTGTACCGGTAAACCCTGACACGTAACTATCAATGGATTCTCTGGATCCCGTGGGGTTTCGTCCAGAAGGTGCAACGCGTCCGACAGCAACGCTAGTAAGAGAGTCATTGACATGTTCATACCATCCACCTGGGAGTCTCTCCGCGGCTGCGAAACGACCTTCGAGACGAGTTGGGGGCAACAAAGGAAGCGTTGGGCGGCGAGCGATTTGGTTGTTTCGAGCTTCGGCAGCAGGTTTGAATGTTTCTGGAATAACATTGAGTTCATCTCCAGCCTCCTCCGCTGCTTCGATAACTTGTTGTGGACTTGTGGTTGAATCGGCAGCTCCAGCATCTGCTCGAGGTCCGCCCCAAGTTCTTTGTCCACAAGTGAAGATGCCATAAACCATATAATACCAATTAAAAAAAGGATTGATGATGAACATCAATGGGTAGAGCCAAATCTTGAAACGACGGAGTTTAGCACCAAAGTAGATCATCATCAACCAATTGAGGCCGAGTGAAATACCAATAAATCCAACTGGAAGATCTTGAACTTTCTTTGTAGTTGTGACGATTGAAAGTACCATAATGAAGAAAAGTAGAGCTGTTGTTCGGATCGTGTTCTGCATAAATCGCACGACGGCCAAGATTGGATATCTCTTCCAGATTCTGATGTCAGTCAACATACAAACTTCATTGGTGATAAATCCCAGGAACCAACGACGACGCTGCTTAATCAGAGATTGGTAAGTTTGAACAGCTTCGGTCTTGCAGAAAGCAGAGGTACACATTTGAATCTGAAACCTCTTCTTTGCTCCAATCATGAAAAGATGGGTGAGCCATCGATCCTCTCCCAAATGACATTTACCGTAATCGAAAAGATCGTCGCATTGCTCAGCCTTGTCAGCAAAATAGTACTTGGCCATACGGCGAAAGGCAGAAAATCGTAGCATCGTTAAAGCTCCCGGCAAGCACGTGACGGAACCGCAACCTGACTCAACCGTTCGCTCAAAGAGTTGGCCGTGAATATATTCCATATCTTGGAGCAGAGTAATGAGACTGTGTTTCTTTGTAGTCGAAGTAATAACACCTGTCATTGCCAGCATGTCTCTGGTGTTCCCCGGGCTCAACTCCATATCGTACATGAAGTTCTGGAGACAAACACGATCCAAAATACAATCGGAGTCGATAAAAAGAATGAACAGATTGTCATTGCGCTTCAGGTATTCGGTATAAACTTTGTCGATCAACTTGAATGTGGCTTTCTGACAATGACGTTTTCCGCCGTGTGGAAATCGGGATACTGTAATCCGGGCAGTTCGGTAGGTGACGTCGATACTCTTTGGGTAGGAATCTAGAGATAACGGAACTCCTAGTGCTTCAATCGTCTTAAGGTATAATTCATCCTCTTGATCGCCATCGAAGGAAAGAAAGACGTGAATACAAGAAGGGGGATAATCGCAATCCACAATTGAATCGATAGCCGTCACCAAAATATCTGGTTCTTCCTTGTAACATGGCATGACAATCACAACCTTTGGTGCTGAGTGCTCATCCAACACTTGTTTTATACGCTTCTTTCGTCCCAAGGAATTTGTTACAATTTGATATACGCAAAAGAGCCATGGAATCGTAAGAAGAGCTGCGAACGACCAAAATCCGAACCATTGAAGGAAGCTAACCATTTCTTTTGGGAAATATTGAGTGACACCTTCTGGTAAAGGAAGTGTAACAACCATAATGGGCAGGTAAATTGCTCTGTAGAAGATCCCGATTAGCAAAGCCTGAATATATATATTCTTTAATAGATTTCGTACCTCAAGAGAAAGAAGACAATCGCCACTATTATTGACAAAACCCGGACGGACCAGTGCTCAGCCTTTTGGAAAACTTTGAATAGACAATACATGAACGCTGCTAGCCAGAGAAACCACTCGAGAAATGCGGCAAGCATTACTGAACCCATTATGGAGGTATAGACGATCTGGAACAAAATTGTCAGTAAACTACTCCTCACGGCACCGTTGCGAAAAAGAGCTAAGGCATGAGTCTGAATAAAGAATAAACTACTCACATCTCTCACCGGCCATGGTGAAGTATCGTATTGAACCATCTTGAACTTTGAGGATCAGTTTTGAATGTGATAAACTTTCGACAGAAGAGTGATATGATCTGGGCCGAATATTAAATCGCCGACTGCAATATCTCAAGTTTGGGAACAGAAAAACACCATGCGCGAAGTTTCGAAAAGTGCCCGTCTGGGGATGAGTAACTGAAAAGCAAATTCGTCAGAGTGTGCCTGTGAAGAAAATTTGTGATGAATCAAACGTACAAACCAATGACTCTCCAGCGAATTGGTTAATCTGAGTAATTCGGAAATCTTTAGTAACACGATATCCGAGTTCCTGTTTAGCCAGGTAAAATTCGAGAATAAATATGTTGAGCAACGCTCCGCCTAATCGGTTGAAAAGTTCAGACACAAGATGATGTGGGAAAGAATTAATCGTATTCACTCAAGAAGGCGGGTTTGAGGCTTAGATTCTTTCTGTATGATTTCGTGAGATGATGGTGAAAAGGAGAAAGAAATGCGGGTTATCGTGGTTTGCTGCAAGTTGGAATATCACAGCAGGAAATGGGTGAAAGCTGCAGTATGATAATGTCTTGGTATATCGAATTAATGTTTGAATGAAACGAATGGATGCCCGTTAGATGCGAAATGGTCCTAAAAGGAGAACTGAGGTTTCACCAAACGATTTGAGGAATTAAAATTTCTTTTTAGAATGATGAAAGGAAAAGGAAAGATTCAATCTTCCAATTATTGTGACGAAATAAAAAGATAAGGAGGGGACAGTAACATGACAGAGGGGGCGAATGAATATGATGACAATGTTGGCTCCAACGACGACCCAGCAAAGAATCTTTCCCTTGAGAGAATGTTTAAATGTGGAAGGAAGATGATGAGGTCGAAGAAAGGTAGTTGAAGAGGTTTGACGAAAGGTCCACGAGGGTCAAGCAGGAAGGAGGGTATCAAAAGGAAGTTAAAGCATTCACCCCTGCGTAACTTGAGGGAGGAGGGAGGAGGGGGGAGGGAGGAGGGGGGAGGTGGGTGAGAACCTTTTTCTTATACCTACCCACCACCCTACCTGCCTCCCAAGGTGCATGTTGGGAATTATGAAATGATCTACCGTTTCTTTAGCCTGCGTCCGTGGGGCTTCTAAGGGTATACAGACTACTCTGCATTGGAAAAAGCTGAGATGAAAGAAGTGTAACCATTGGCTCCTTGGCTCCGATTCTTTTCTCTCCCACAATGTTCGCCATATAAATATAACAATAACAATCGAGGTGCGAGGTGCGAGGTGCGAGGTGCGAGAGAAGTGTCGTGAGACTACCGGTATGGGAGGAAGTGGGACGGAAATCAAAAGAGGGTACGATACTCTTTTGGGCAAGGTCACATCTAATTCATCAAGGCGCTTTGATGATCGTGGGGGGGGGGGGGCTGTAGTGGTGCAGTGGTGTAGTGGAGTTGAATTATTTTTCCCGCCAAGCTGTCTGGGTCTTTGGTCAGTTCTAATTTGTGCATCGTTCCTTTCCGCTGGTGCTGGGAGGTCCAAGTGTTCCCGGCTTATGCATGTTGGCAGTGGTTGGATCCACGGTTCACCAGGCTCTATGCCCGACCTGGGTACATCGTAAAAGGTATTATTATGTATCTTCAGCTGTCATCGATATACCTTCTTCATGATATCCTTCCGACCCACGTCCTTCCCGAGCTCCAAACTTCGGACAATCTTCACTGGCCAAGATAAAGGGTCATCCCAGGCGCAGGAGTCTGGAAAGAGGTATATGTTCACGCAGATATTGACTGGTGTACCATTTTTAGCATACTCCTTACAAGTCACCACCCACCCAGTTGTTCGCGCCATGGTCAAAAATATCTTAGCCAGCCAAGCCAAGTCTGGGTCTTTTCCATTCCCTGGCTAGCATGGGTGTAGGGGTAATGAGTGGCCAGTTTCATCTTGCAGCTAAGAAGCGAGAGCAGCTTTTCAAGGTTTTGCAGCAAACGACCTTTCCAACGCGGTTACAAGAAGCACAACAGCCAATTCTTTGCGGATATGTTGATGAGGTGTGCATGATACTTGCTGGTTACCAGTCGGTCTCTTCTACCTGGGTATATCGTAGATACTTGCTAATTAGCTCTGCAAAAATCGATGGGTTTTCATCTGTTTCTTGCTAACATTGTATCATCATCGGTAGATCATTGGCTCACAGGTTTCTAGAGAGATGGATTAAAAATAAAAATGATCATCAAGTTTCGAAACTCTTTTTCAACCATAGCAGACATAGCCTCCTCCACATTCCATCCACATCACGTTTTCCACGTCCTCGCATCAAAGAACAAGTATTTTAGTCCGTTCTGAGTTCCAATTACTCACGATGATTTAATTTAGTTCACTTAACTAGACCTGACTTGTCCTTTCCCGTGAGTGATTCATTCTGATTTGAGGACTTTCGTCGAGCTAAATTTCTAGGGCGGTTGGACCCTGACTCTCTACTTTCAATGATTCAACGTACATTCGATGAAGACACGGCAGTATTGCATGCGAGCATGCATAGTAACAAGTCAAACAACATGGGAGAACATGAAAACTGCCCGAAATGGGAATACCCAGACCGAAACAGATTCGATCCAGAATTATTCTTTACAATATCCCAGGATCACAAACTTCTTTTCGAAATTCACTTAACATCTTACATTTTGTGGGGAGTTGAGGTTATGCCATCCATATCTATTTTCTTCTTCTCTTTCGCCAAGGTGGGTGCAAACACGAACCATCATTTCGTTCGCACTGTAACAGTAGGTATGCAGAAAGGATGATACCAGAAGAACTTCAACTATTGATATTCTTGGACAGAACAATACGGTCAAATCAAGGAGAATTGTGAGGGTGTGCACATGTTTTTGCTCCTCTTCGTCCTCTTCGTCCTACAAGGATGATGAGTTCTTCAGCTGTTTGTTACATTTCCCTTCTTCCTAGTATCATCAGTGTAGCCCTCGACGATAAAAACGGTTGCGCCTATACCTACATGGTGATCTGACTTTCATCCGTCGAACGGAAGATGTCAGCCGTCAAGCTTTCATGGCCATCCCATGCATTATCTTGTTAGCATCAAGCCACAAATACCTAGACAATGGATATGGCCCTCTCCAAAAAATACGATGTGATAAGAGATTGAGTTGGCAATCGAAAAGCCTCCATCCACGCCACAAGGGACATCCTGTTCAGCCTCTCAGATCTTTAAAATATGTTCATTTGCATTGACCGTCCTCAGACCTTTTGACACCTGGGTATGAATCAAAAACATCAGCAAACTTTTGTGGAAGTATTCCTAACCGGGGGACCAGATGTACCGGCACTGCTAAGGATGTATCTAGATAGGTAGGATGTTTTGACTATTTTGACTATTTATTCTTGATTTCAAATACCATTTAACCGTCACCTAATAGATAGACTCATCGATCGATTGTACGATATCTACCAAAGCTCATTGGTCGTTTCTCTATGGGAGATTGGAAGCCTTTACTCTGTACAAGTCTTCAATCCTTTCAGCTAGACATCCTCCTGAGTCCTCATCATTGCTTTTTCTTTACTTTACCTTACCTTACTTTACCTTACCCTCGGCTCATCCGAGAATGCTTTTCTTTTCATTTGCTCCCATCAACCACTCTGAACCAAGCGTGCTCGAGTAGGTACCATAGTACCGTACATTTAAGGACCCTCGGAAAGGAATGGTACGTCAGGTTACCAAAATCCATATGGTGCTTCCTCAAAAGATCGTCAAAATCTCCTCTAATATTGGAGAATGAGCATCAGAGTATTTTTAAGTGTTATTCTAACGAAACTTAATCTCAGCTTCATCACTTGAAACCAATTTTGTGCTTCTACATGATATAAAATCAAGGACTTATACGATATATGGGATGATTGTATATGTAAGACTTACATCATGCCTATACATCATACCTACATATTCTAACACAACTACTGAGTGATTGATCAGAATAACACCCAAAACATACAAGTTCGATATGACGCTTCAACAGGCCGCAGATAAACATCAGACGGATGGATATCTGCGGCGTTATATAAGTATGACTTTATTATTAGTCTCATCCACAATAAGAAGTCCGGTATCATCTTGAAACAAAAGATCGCAAGGAAGATTCAAGGTCAATGCTTTCACCTCTCTTCACCGCCTCCTACCCAAAATTTCATTTCTGCCCTCTTATCGTCATCATGATTCAGGTTTTGTTTTTTTTTTCCTCGCAAACTTTTGTAACTTCCTGAGTGGCGGAGTTCTCGTATTGTGTTGGTATGTTTTTTTTGTGCAAGTTGTCAAATGTATTGAATTTTCATGTGTACAGAACCCCTTTTGTACACATGGATCTCGTGTACCTATGTACCATGTACTTGGGAATACTTGCGATTCAGTACCAGTATTATTATATTAGTGTGAATGTATGACAAGCGAGTGCTCGTCCTTTGGTTGGCAGACGACCTGAGCGGTAATGAGTGGATTGTCAAAATCTAGATCTTAGTCCCGATTTTTGGTCAAAATGACTGGCGATATTTACCTTCATCTAGATTTAGGTTTTGTATTTTGATTACTGATAGTATTTGCACATCATCGATGTTGATTATGTTGCCAGCTTTTGCTTTGCTTTGCTCTTGCGAAATATGTATTATATAGCCTTTCAAACTAGCATGCCTTTTCAATATAGAGAGTTAGTTAACTTTTCAGTATCTTCTCTTCGTCAATCTAGCGTAAGTATAATAAACTTCCGTCAATCGACCTAGCAACGGTAATTGGACTGTCTCAGCAGAATTTGTCCCTTCTCATTGACCTCGAACATCAAAAGAAATAACTTTGACAGAAGAGTGTGCGCGATGGAATAAACTTGTCTTCTAATTTCATTCCTTCGACTACTTGTACACTCCATACCATCCCTAATTGGAGACGAGATTTAAACTTCACAGTGCGTAAATGAACAGGTGCAGCATGAATATCCATCTCTATACATTCCGTCAACCCATAAAGTTCCTTCTTGTTGATTGATTGATAGTGTGGATTATGATGAGGGTATGTCTTCATGTGCTTGTTTTGCTGGGATTTGGAGTGTCTGTGTGTTGTGTTATGTGTTATATGTTAAGCTAGATGTATATTCATATTCTTAGACAAAGACATAGTTGTATGTATAATGCTATCCCCCCGTCTTCAGAACCTCCAAACCCAGATATGCATACGGTATAGATAGATAGATACATTACACTTAAATCATAGTGTTATCTATAGCATCTCTTTATTCTCGTACTGGAAATTCCATACATGATTGAAAATGTTTGTTTTAAATGGCGATTCGAACTTGCTTGCTCTGTATGCATATGCATATACACGTTTATCTCTTGATCGAGGAAAGGAATGAATGAGTAATGAATTACAAAGGATATGAGGTGAGAGGAAAGGAGAAAAAAATAAATCCTATCTCTACATAGGTATAACATATTACATACCCCGCTATACTATACAATAATTAAATACCTGTATTCATATATTCTTATTTTCCTACATCAAATATCAATATCAATATCGAGATCAACATCGAGAATAATACGTACATATATACACATACACATACACATACACATACACATACATACATGTATAACAAAAAACAATTAATAACTTCAAACCCGATTATGATCATGATTGTGATTGTGATTGTGATTGTGATTATACGCGAGGTATTGTTTTGTTTGTTTTTGAGCTCTTGTGATTCCCCCCCTCCTTTTTTAGATTTCTAAGACGTCGGGATTGCGATTATGATTGTATTGTTGCGATTTGGGATAGAGAATACAGAATTAATTATTCTTTTGTTGTTGCTGTGTTGTGGTGTTGTGGTGTTGTATGAAGTCCTGCATAATGGGTTATATATATATATATATACCTCTATAATAAATCTTCTCTCTTCTCCTTCCCCTCTCCTTCTCCTCCTCTTCCTCTTCCTCCCCCCCCCCCTTACCTTTCAATTTCAGATTCCTCTTTAAATCTCCCATCTCTTTTACTTTTCAGTATAATCATAATCATAACCATAACCATAACCATAACTACCAACCTCTTGAATCTTTCAACTTCACCAAACCCTCTCAAAAATATTTGAAGCATTCACAACATGTAAAAACTGGGAAACTGGGAAACTCAAGAAATTCTAATAAGACACAATACATCATAACACATCATAACATAACATAATATAACATAATATAACATAATATAACATCGAAATCCTGTATTCAAGAGTATAGTAAGGTAGAGTAATATTTATTATATTTCTATTTCTATTCCTATTCCCATTCCTATTCATCTCATTCATCTCTCTCCTATTTATATCCTTCTCCTTCTCACTCCAATCCAATCTACAACTCATAACCCACAAGCTACCCCTTCCAACCTAACCCTCTCCTAAAAGCGTACCCCTCAAATCTTCAAATCCTCAAAAATTTCAATCCTCAAAACCACACCCCCAAAGCCCCCAACATACAGGCGTGAGATCCAAATCAAAGTATCAAAAAAACACAAGAGAACTACCTCCCCCTCTCCCTCCCCCTGCCTGTTCCTCTTCCTCTTCCCTTCCCTTCCCTTCCCTTCCCTTCCCTTCCCTTCCCTTCCCTTCCCTTCCCTTCCCTTCCCTTCCCTCACACACCCTTCTCTACCATACAAAACCTACCTTAGGTAAACACCTCTTATAAATCCCCAATACCTCTCAAATCTTCAAACCTTTAAACCTTCAAAACATCTCTCTATTCACCATAAATATCATGCCTTAGTACCCTGAATAGGAATGTCTTCATTTCTCCCTTTCTCTCTCCGTCTTCCTAAACTTATATGTTTTAAATTTTCAATTTCTCATTAATTTACTATCCAAAATACATACATACATATCTTAAGATATCCATCAATAATTCACACTATAAGTTACAATTTTCTAGAATAGCACCGGTAGTGTATCCAGCCAGCTCCAGTTCAATCTATAAAACTGAGTCCTATGCCAAAATTTCCAAGCGAGAAACTCGTACTACGCCAAATGATTCCCATACCCATACCATGCCATGCCATGCCTTGCGATGCGATGCGATGCGATACCAAATTGCTACATACCAATCCCCAAAAAGCCAACCCTAGACTTACCCAGCTAATTTATACTCCAAGTAATGTAATTACAATATTTACAAACCTCGATCCTCACAATTCCTATGAATCTCCCCCCAGCTTCTCACTTTCAAGATCCGCTCTTTCTCTCTCGTTTCCACCAGCCATCTCCATCGAGAGCCCTACACCTAATTCCCTCAATCTCGTTGCCAACAATCCTTCGGCGGGAGATTGTCTTCCCTCTCTATCGGGAGTGTTGACTCTCGTTGGCGAGAACCCATCATTGCCATAACCTAAATCGCCTTTTTTCAACTTCTCATATAATCCCGTCCCTATCCCAGTCCCCATACTATCCATTTCCACTTCTTCAAACGCTGTACCCGGTCTCACGTTATGTTCCAAACCCAATGATTCCCTTGCCCCTAAATCCAATGGTTCAATATTATTATCTCCACCCATTATACCCCTCTTCGCAGAAAATTGAAAAGGTATAGGATCTACCACTCCCCTACTTGATGCACCGTCATCACCGCCAAAATCAAAATTCCTATTTCCACTCAAAGGAAATCCAGAACTTCTCCTCCGAAAAGCTTTTTCTGCCGCCAATGCCGCACCTGCACCCCCGAAGCTCGAATCGCGAATTGCTTTATAAGTAGTGAATTTCGGTTCTGGAAATGTGATCTCGTTATGAAGCTTTTCTTTGCCATCTGGGACACGATTGGCAAAGACGACTCGTATGCTTTTGTAAAGATAGTAGCGACCTCGAGCTGGTGAACAAATATGAATATGAACGAGGTAGCGGAGGGTAGGTCTTTCGGCGAGTGGATCAATAATGGGTGCGGATCGATGAGGTGAAGATGAGAGGGCCGAGTCAAGAATAGGTCCAGCAGAGTAGCTACGCTGACGGATAAATGTTTTGGTACCGGGTTCCATTCCAGTGAGATCATATGGGACGAGGAATAACTTGACAGCTGTTTTGTTAGGATTTTTAATGATGATTTGCAATTGCCCTTTTTCGGGGATGCGATAACTACCACCTGGGGGTGCTCGTGGAGAAGTGGATCGACGTTTTTGCTTTCCTGCTCTGCGAATTTCTTGTTCTGAGACTTGTCCTGAACTTGACGGGTTGGTGTCGAGATCATCCATATGTATTCGGTCAAGCGTAGCATGTCTCCTCCTCTTTTGATTGTCTTTTACCTTCTCGGGGCTTGGCAATCCATTCTCTAAATCAATACAGCCAACATATGGACTAGGCCCATCATCAGATTTCCCTCTCCTACCATGACTTGTGGATTCATAGGCATAAAATACTGCTGGAAATGACAAGGCCACATGAGGTGGACATTTGAGACTCGGTTTGCACTTTCCGAACCCCAGTACCCCTATTTGAGCAACGAAATCGAGTGGTTTGGAGGGTGTAGTAGACATTCTTCCCCTAAGGATACTTTCTTCGTAGGATCCCACCATCGAAGCATGCAGAGGTGATAAATCAGAAAATGAAGGCCTCCTTGACCGCATGAAGGTGGGTGTTTGCGGAGAAGATGCCGAGTGTGGCATCGTATTAGAGGCGAGAGATCTCCGGGGTTGATGAGCTTGGTAAGGATATGTATTGTCTCTCCTAAGACTCGGTAAAGGTTTGTTAAAAGCAGTGGATCCCGGTACAGAATTATTTGAATATATTGAATGTGAAGCCTGTAAAGTATGACGTCTTGAGTTAGTTTTAGGTGTCCCGGGAGAAATGTCTATTGGATTTAAATTTGTCGAATAATCTAAATCGTCGTTACTTTCTGATTGTACTAGAGGACTTGTTGGTGCTTTTAATACAAAGCTCGAAGAGTATGAAGAGGATAACGATGGTGCACGAGTTCTTGTTCTTAACTCTGCTTCGACTCTATCCACTGATGGAAACCGAGGATCCAGTTGAAATGGAGTAAAATTTCGCGGTGGAGATGTAGCTAACCACGGTAAATTTACCGTGCCAAATCTCTTCATATCCTGCCTAGGACTACCAGATGTAGTTTGTTGTGGACCCTCGGTGAAATTTCCACTGTGTAATGCGGACCTTGGTCGTTCAACCTCTAGGCCAGCTTGTAAGCTAGGTTTGTCTACCGACGAGGGCCTGGTAGCATTGGATATCTCGGGAGATGGCAATAGGGAAGATGAATTCGAATGATTCGAGGCCTTTCGAATGGGAGTTTCTGGGCTTTGGCCATGAAGGAGGGATTCCAACTGTATTCACTGTCAATATAAAATCACATGCATTGGAGCTCAAGATTCACACACATTTAAATTCGGGAACCAACTCGAATTTTCGCCCCTCTTCAACCTTTCAATAAGATCCTCTCTATCCGATGTTGCGCTGTATGAATTCTTAAAACTTGTGTCCAAACCTAAAGTCGGTATAGCTTTTGATCCCTCGGGGGTATCTGGTACAGGGCCTTCACATAATTCCGTCCTAATGCTTTCTTCACTATCTTTCCTCATGATCGTTCTTCTTTCTGGTGGTGTCATTGAAACAGGTGTGAATTTTGGTTTTTGAATGGGCAGTACCTCTCGGCCGTCACCGAGGTCATCTTGAAATATGGGCATGATAGATGGATGTGTGAATGGAGCCTTTTGGTTTTGCTCCTTTTCGCGTGGTTATAAGAACATTTCAACGTAATTTTTGAATGATTCAGGGTGGGAGAGAGGGTTTATATGTTGTAGTAATGTGGATTTGGAGGGATGATGTTGTGACGGGGCGGGGTGACAAGTGGTAGTTCCCTATTCCTTTGTCTCTGCCGATGTGATGTTGTGTCGTATCGTATGCAAGACTTGCACGACGAATGAAAGGATGTGATAATGATCTGATATTTGATGGGAATTGACGTTAACAAAAGAGAAATTCGGACTATAGTCCATTCAATAAATCAAGTAATGAGAATGCAATGCAACGGTTCAATATAAATGCGAGTATGTATGATGGTAAAAAACGTGGATTATAAACAAGACAAGAAATGGGAGAGAGGAAAGAAATCAAGAGGATCTCATGCACCGGTACTGTCTGTATATGCTTGCTGTATGATGACTCTGCTCTGCCAAACTGATAAACCTTACGATTACCGCGGATGCATTAAAATTCCACTATTTCTACGTTATCGCTCGTGAATACCGGGGTACCCTACAGATGGAAGAGTGGTAGGTATCAATTATATCATGCTACTCGTATTCAACTGGTGTAGTCAAGTGCGGTCAAGTGCGTTCAAGTGCGGTCAGTCAGGTGTGAATCTAGCATAATTCTGCATGTGTAATAAGTATCCACTAAAATTTTCTCACAAGACCCTTCCAATTCAATTCATTCCACCAAGGTATCACATCACATCGGAGATTCTCACATCCTTCATTCCAGTATTACTATTCCACACACGCCTTTGCACTCAACAAAGCCCACAAATGGCTCCTACCAAGCGCCCCCGTGAAGAAGATAACTCATCACGCTCAACTACCAAAAAACCTCGCCACGGCTTCAAAGTCGGCCCCGACAATTTGCCTGATGGAACTTGGCGTCGAAAAGTCATTGCCATCAAGAAGGATTTGATTCACAAGGCGAAAGTCAAGAAGTCGTATGCGAAATTAAAGGCGAGGGAACCGTTAAAGGACGAAAGGAAGATATATGCCGATGATGAGGATAAAGAGGACGAGGTAGCAAAAAACGAGGGAGGGGAGGATGCTGTCGAAGGAGAGGAATCAGCGGAGTTACACCCGCAGAGAAAAGCTATGCTTGATGAGCCCGAAGTCGATATTGCAACCAAAACTGTTCCACGTTATTCGAATAATTCTGAAGATGCGAAGGATAAGAAGAGGGAAAGAGGTCAAAAGAGAGGAGCAAAGCCGGCATATTTTGCAAAAGAATTAGCATTTGCCGAGAAGCAAAAGGCAGAACAGCAGGCGCGAAGAGAAGAATTTGAAAGGAAAGAAAGGGAGAAGAAGGCTAAAATTGAGGAGAGGGAGAGATTCAGGCGGCAGATGGCAAAGGCTAGAAGTGGAGGAAAGAATGGGCAAAGAAAATTGGGAAGGGAGAGCCAGGTTTTATTGGAGAAGGTCAAGAGGGTTGTTGGTAATTGAAGTGTCGGTGGGATTAGGGCGAAGTCAAAGAATTGAAGGACTCGTGGGGGGACTTTTGAATGGATGTAATGAAAAATATCAAGAAAGGCAGTAGCGAGCTGCTCAGGGAAGGCTGGAGAAACTTATGATACCCATGAAGTTATCACAGATGAATGGACGAGAGATTTGTCTAGAATTATGGCGTTATGGCCGGTGCTCCCAACAAGCGTTTTTGCATCACGGCAGTTTTTCAAAGGCATATCTAGTTAGTGTCTTGAATTGAACAGAGATTAAGGTTATTCTTCACTGGGACTTGCATTTTATATTGACAAGATATCATTGACGCTGCTATACGATATGCTACATACTGCACTCTCCTAGTCCTGCAACCCATACATTCCTTCGTGCGATTGTCGGACTTCAACCCAGACGATCGAAAGCCCTATACCCTCCACCCTATCCACAAAGCTCTAGTTCCTCAAGGGCAATACTCAAAGCCTGCTTGATCTTTTTCTTTTCCTCAAGTTCCGCCTCGATTCTTTGCATCTCGGCTAGATGAGCAGTCTGGGTTTTCAGCTGCTCGGCTCTCCTCAAGATCATGATATCTAATTCCTGCGCAGTATCATCTAGTTTCTTCTGCTCATCATCTTCCGCTGCCTTGACTCTGAGATAATTCGCTCGCAAGTTAGAAATTTCGAGATCAGTTCGCTCCTGCTGTTCTCGTAACAATTGCGCCTGGGATTCCGAGCTGGTGTTGTTCTTGGACTCGACATCACTTGTGGAGCCTGGTTGGAGCAATGGGTCCTTTTCAATTGTCTCGTTTGATGTTAAGGAATCGTCAAAGGATGGATGTTTTGTAGATGTTGAAGTATCGCTCGAATCTGTGGTTGCTGAGATGCGGCTGGACTCAAAATCGATGTAATCATCTATCCACGCCACATCCGTTTCACTTGGTCGCATGAAGGGCGGAGTGGCGAATCCCCACTCGTCAGCCGTCCATTGTATACCATCCTGTGTGTTATCTATTTCGTTTGGCTGTAACGATGGTGTATCATTCTCATCTTCTGGCATTGCCTCTCCCGATTCGATTTTCTCATCCGATGCCATCGTTTGTTCTGGCGCCATTTCCCCAATCGATTCCACTCTTTCCTCGGGCGTATCTGTCTCATCTGGCATCGTGGATGGAGCATCGATTAACACAGGCGCTGGTGACGAGTGAGGACTGGTCGAATCGAGAGCTAACGGGACGATATTTCGCTCGGTTTGCGACTCATCTTCGGTTACGAACAAGGGGCTTCTGGGCGGGCTGGCCGTTGCGGGTGGAGGAGGATCATAAGTTTCCTGCTTCTCAGTAGTGAAAGGTTCAAAACGCTCGCCTTCAGATGGCTTGATCAATGTTAGAGGGTATTCCTCTGCGACCTTCGCTGTTTTGTCTATATTTCTATAGCCACCCAACCAACTTTTCATATCATGTAGTACCGTAGTTGACATCCGTGGCTTGTTGGGTTTGGGCGTTTTGGGAACGCTGGGAGATTTTGGCGCTATGGTACCACGTAGTCTCACCCTACCACCATTAGGATGCGAATCTCCTCTTCTTCTCCTGCGAGCATCGCCGACTGGAGAGTCTTCTGGTGTCATGATCCCACTTTGCATTCTGCCAGTGCTGACATGAGGATTACCAGCTTGCGAATAATAGCGGGTTTCGTCGTACTTGAAGTACGCGCGACCGTACTTCTCAAACCACTCGCGGTATTCATCCCTTCCTCTGGTATATCCCTCTCCTCTCATTGCCAGCCCAACTATTCTCCAGAGCGTGCCCGCACGCACACGATGTTGAATACGTCTCTTATCTTTAAGCTTTGCAAAAAGCAAAAGCTTCTCTTCTTGAGGCCAATCGTTAGGTTCCTCGACTGGGTCTGATGACGCGGAAGCCTCGGTAGTCCCAGCGGTCTTAGGGGCGACTGGCACTGTAGCGAGTCTAGCTGCGTATGCTGCTCTAGCTTTATCGGATTTTGTACTTCTCAATCGCCTGTAATCTGCCACCTCCCTGTCGACATCATCTAGACTATGAGGCCACCATCGAGCGATATCGGTTTCCATACCCCTCTTGCGCCAATACAACCAACAGTCATGTACTTCGAGCGTAGTACCGGTTTTCAATGACAGATTTATGCACGCTTGCTTGAGAATATCTATTGCGCTCATGCTATCATCACCGCAATTTTCTGTAATCGTTTCGGTGATAACATCACACATTTTCTTGGTGAAGCGGCGTAATGGACCTCCGGCATGCTCACAAAGGAGCTCGTACTCATCCTCGTCTCTCGATGAAGGAGCTTCTTTTTCCTCTGTAGAAGGGACGACCTCTGCAGGATGTGAGACCAGTGGGGCTGGCTCCAACTCCTCTGGTGTGTTTGCAGATCCTGCAGCACTGTTAAGCGAAGTTCTCGCGGTTTCGAAGGGTGAAGTTTGCGAATCCTGAGTAGTGGTATCACGCGTAGAAGGACCGGGATGCGAAGAGTATCTGGCTACGTGGCTGCGACTTGGAACCCGAGGCCGATGTGGTTCATCTGGTCTATAGCGATCCACGTTTCTTCTTGGTTGATTTCTATTGTAACTTGGAGCGTATGAGTCTTGATGATCTTGCGCCATCTCTCTTTGAGGCCTCAACCGATGTTCCTCTCGCTTTGGTGAATCATTATTGTCTCGTTTTCCGAACGAATTGGTGCCGCCATGTTGTTCCATGTTGAATTATGTTTGGAGAGGAGATGATTATTGTAGATGTGGTTGTGAGATGTTGAAAGTAGGAAAGAATTCAGAACCCTTAAGCAATTCTCAAGAGTTCGCCTAACAACGTATTAAACCGTAGAGGCAGAGAATGCATCAAGTAAGGAAGGAATTCAACCTGACTGTCTCTGGAGACTGAACTATTGAGTGATGTTGTGTGTTGCGAGAGGGAAAGATAGTTCTTCTAGAGCGGTGCGAGGGGATTGTTAAATGCATCTTGCAACCTCGCCTAGCAACGAGAAAAACAGTGTTTACAGTACAGACTGTGGTTGAAAAAACACGCTAGTGCTCTTGAGTCTATATCCAGTATGTTCAACAAGCCGTGGAGAAAAATACGCTAGTGTTCTCGAGTCCATGTTCAGTATAGAAATGGTGCCTAAAGAATTGTATAGACAGTACAGACTGCAGTACACAACGAGCTAGCGCTCTCGGGTGCATTCTTAAGACAGGCAGATTCTGGGCCGTATAGACGGTAGTGGAAAATGCGACAGAATTTCAAAGTGCATTCCCCAAACTTCTGTCGCGAAGGGAAATCATATGATTTGTATGGACTGCAGTGGGTGACGCGACAAGTCCATCTCGAACACTTCAGCAACGCGAAGAGTCGTATGAGCCGTACCGACTTGTAGATTGGGACGTTCTCTGGTGGAAAGAATTTGCTTCAACGTCCCCGATTTGCTCATTATATTGAATTGTTCAAACTTGTTGAGAAATTTGTCCGCTTCTCACCTAAAAATGATATCAAAAAGTTCTATTCACTATTACACTAGCTGCATCGCATATAATTATATTTGCAAGTATTTTCATATGTTCTTCGCCAAATAGCATAGCAACCAACTATCCGGGGCTTCTATGCGTGGCTTGGTAATACTGCAGCAGCTTATCTAGGTCTGGCACTGCGATACTCTGAAAGTGATCATCCGAGCCGTACTTTCATACTGCCACAAATAGAAACCGGGCGGTCATTTTCAAGGCCCATCTGTATTTTTACTTGATTGCAGGTCGAGTTTGATATTGGGATTGAGAAATATGAAGGTACAGGAGAAGTATGGATCGAGAAAGTTATAAACTTAACAGGCTAGTCTGGTACAGACATTAGGGCACCCTCTTATTATCATTCCATATCCTTCTTAACTCTTGCCAACGTGTAACATTAAAGTCAGATGAAATGCACCGTTTAGTTTTAGTATATCAACAATCATAAGAATACACGCGACTGAAATATTGGATATGAGAGTACATGACTGTTAGTATTATCTAATGCTTGAAAACAAATTCGTTTAGAACTTTGAGCCCAAAACTCAAGTGATCGTGATCATAGCATCCTCGCAATTTGTCAATCAAATGATGCTTTCAATTGTTTATTTGACTGTCATATCAATCCAAACCCTTACCCATCACCATGATCTTCTCTTGACCTGCTCCGAGTTGTGACTTGTCTCACCAAATACTCAGTAATGAAGCGATGACGCCATCCTATCCAGTATATAATCTCTCTCCCAAAAGGATCTCACAAATCAAAATGGCAAAACAGTAGGTCATACGCACAGAACCATGGATAGACCGGTTAAGTGAGATAGCCTCACTGGCTTACATTCTTGTTAGACCTTATCATCTAAATCGAGAAGTGCGCACTAGTAAGGCGAATTAGAATTAAGAATGAGATGAATGTAATCCCCTTTATTGAAGTCATTCTATGTACACATAATGATCATAAAGAGGAAGTAATCAAGTACCCCACGGCCCTCAAAAGGACTTCAAACCCCCAAGACTAGTGAGAAGAATCAATAACATTTCGATAGCTATTTTTCAAGGTCGTTATTATCAATGAAATTGACCGGAGTAGTGAAAATCCCCAACTAAAGTAGAGACAGAAACAAACTTTTTTCAACTCCAAGAAATTACATTGGCATCCCTATAACACAATACACTCAGTAGTCGTCGATGAAGCTTTCAATCATCGTAATACGCTTCATGGCTTTCTCGCGGATTTCCTGCTGAACTGTAAGCTCCTGTTCTTTTTCAAATGCAGCCTTGAGCTCCAAATCTGCTCTTTTCTTGTGAGCAATTATAGTGAGTTCCAATTCTTTGTATTTCTCCCCAGCCGCGTGTACTTTTTGTTTTTCCAATTCCAGATTTTCTCTCATAACGGTGGTCACATCAGATGTACTATCCGGAGTTTTTCTTTGCGTTACAGATTCAAGAGAAGGCTGTTGGACTTCGATGGTTGATATTGCAACATCGTTTGTTGAAATTTCATTCTGTTCTGGTATAATTGAGCGGCGACCAAAAGTCTCGGGTTTGTCCTGAAGCTCCCATGTTAGAAGGATTCTCAATAAAGAAGTGATTGAATGATCATAAAAGAACAAAAATCTGAGCTTGCCTGAGATTTTGAGTCAACCAGAATTCCCCCATGATTTTTCATCAGAATCTCCGGACCAAGACTGTGGCGAACTCTTTTGGCTGGTTCCTCCTCTGCTTGGCGATAATAACCAATGTCTGACACGCGATAACGCTTCAATCCTGTGCTTTGCAAGTCCGGTACATCAAGAATGGGAGCGGATAGTTCTTCTTCGGTCTGTAGCTCAACTTCCTTCTGAATGTTTGCTTCTTTCGCATCCATAGCTCTCTGACATTTATACCACAACTGATTCTCTTGATTAGTGACGATAGACTTGAGTAGTGACCTAATCAATGAGCTCGTACCTTGATCTGTTCTCTGCTCAAACCAGTATCCTCTATCAACTGATTCACCACGGGATTGTCTAGGCGATTGTATTTTGTATACTGGATCTTCAGCAGATCATGCTGCCAAGATGAAACCAGGACTTGTACATCCCCCATATCCATCTCAGCCTTCGAATTGTTCTGCTATTTTAACATCGTCAACAAAGTCCGAGATATTGTATGCAAAGGCTCCAAGATTGATTACCTGGAAATGTTCTTCGGTTGAGGATTCAGGCATCGAAAGCCAAGTATAAACTTGATGCGCTGTATGCCCCGGAGAATTTTGTGCAGCCTTCCCTCCACGAACTCGAGGTGTTCCACGCGAGGATTTCTCAATCGTATCTGGAGTCCTTTCATCGAAGTTGTACTTGTCTCTCCCCTTATTTTTCCAGTAGACGTAAATGTTTGGAATTTTTCGGTAAATCTGATGCTGTTCTAAAGCCTTTGCCACCATATGCCAAATTTGATCCGCCGTGATGGGTTCAAGTTTGAGTTCTTTCTCTTTATCTCGTTGGCTTTTGATGCATTGGTATGCAATCTCGCTCTCTTCATCCGACCAGTTGCTTCCTGTCGCCCAAGGTTTAGAAGCATCGTCCCCGGACCTAATTTGAAACAGAACGTCACTTTTAGTATCAGTCTCTCCCTCATAGTCTTCAATTTCCTCTTCGCCTCTTTCTTCGTCCTCCGTATCACTGAAGTCCCCATAACCAAATGAATTTTTCTTTGATGATTTCGGTCGAGGTGGTTGAATCAGACGCATCCACTTAACATAAATGGCATGTGCTTGGCGATCCCATCCGTATGTTTCCATCTCACCGGCGACCTTCTCCCAGAATGGATTATTTGGTCCACGTATGTTAACATGTTCCTGACGGCTACAGATTTCCTTCAGCTTGGCAACCTCTTTAGATTGCCATCTCTTAACTTTTCCCATCGCAGGATCTTCTGGTACCTGCAATGATCTAAACAAAAATATAATTGGAAGTTCAATGAAAATTGGAAGATAGTTATGGTAGCAGAAAAATGTCTGTTGATAGAGTAAACGATGAGGAACTGAAAGTATAAAGCCCTCTTGAGTTGCTGGCCATGGGCGAGCTGGCGATGATTTGATGTTAAAGTCCTACGATTGTCGGAAAGTATTCGAAGATAAGACACAGGAAAACAGGAAGGCGCTTAGGCAAACTTACTGTGCCGCAACAGAGTTGTCGCGTAAAGTCTATTTTTAACAGATCCAGGCGCGTGTTGATAGGTCTGAATTAAAAAGTTACATGCACACGCGATCTTGTCCTACATAGACAAGATGTCCTTCCAATTTATTCTATTTAGGACTAAAATTTAATAGTAAATATTTATCAAAAGAATCATGCTTTCACCTCAATCAACAGATTCATTGCCGTTAGGAGCCACGAAGATTCATTCTTAACATCTCCACTATCGACTAGAATATTTTTTACTATAGGTCACTGTTTGTATGAGAAGGATACGGATGCCGTAGCACATACGATGGTATGTCCTAAATTTCAAAGCTGTATTCTGTCTAATGAAGAGCTAGCTATGTACAGGAAATAGCAGTCCTTAAATAAGGGCTAATGAAGGAGCTAGTCTCTTTTGCATTCGCTTAGGTAACACAGCGACCATTAAATCGAAGTCATTCACCTACGTTTACACCGTCACCCTCTCCCTAGTTCATTCATTTGATCCACTCTCTCACATATATAGAACCACAGATGCATAATAGCGAGAAATAATACGCGAGTCGATTCATTTTTTTGCTTTCCCGAAGATTTCATTAGTCAATATTCTAGGATCAACGAATTCTATATGGTATGTTTTGAGAGTTCTTCGAGATTGTAGATGAGTTATTTCTTCTCTTCAACAGCTCTTGCCTTTAGTTGTGCAGCTAGCTTCTCTTCTCGAGACTTTACTAGGTGGTTGATGAATGAGTAACACTTGGAGATTTTGATGGCTCATGTAGTATATGAGAATCATTCTGCATAACTTCATGGAGTAGAAGCTTGCACTTCATATTTGTAACCAAAGTAGTATTGTGTGCCCGAAAAATCCAACGCGGCAACCTCTGAAGCACCGCCAAGATAGATATTCTAAATCATGTCAAAATTTACAAAGGGGCCGAGCCCTTCTCTTTTCTTCGCGTACTTTTCTCCTTTGCAGAACCTCTCACACCACTACTTGTAGTAGTTTTTGCATCCAATCTACTAAACCACTTTCCCAACCACCCCTCTTGCTCCTCATCCGCTCCGCACAACAAGATTTCCTTCAAAGTCTCAACTCCATAATCCTTATACCTTAACTCCGGAACTGCATAACGAAGCTCATTTGCCCATTTACCCGTTTTCTTGAGCTTGCGTCTCCCCAATGGCAGTCCTAGCATTTTCCGAGTTTCGCCATCTGGATCGTCATCAAGTGGACGAAATGGACGCTTGATTGGGGATTTGACTTTCTGAGATAGGAACCGATCAGTACATGTGGATGGATGACAAGGAAAATGGGCTGATGGCAAGAGACGTACTTCTTTCCCCGCTAGGGCCTTCTTTACTAATTCTAATTCTTTTTGCTTTTGTCTTTTCTCAGATTCGGAGGTGGGCTCGGGAAGGTTACCAGTAGCTGTCCGATTTATCAGTATCATAAAATGATCGGATATTAGGCAAGATTCATACCTCGTAGTGCATTGTCTTTCTCTCTTTTTTCTTGAGCTTCTAATCGCTCGATGGACCGTAATAGACGATCGCGCTCTTTAGCACTGATGGCCCTTTCATGCGAATTCTTGAAGGAAGTATCAATGACAGCAAGAAGTTGCTTTCTAAGTTCCTCGATCCGAATCCTTAGTTCGGACTTTGGTTTTGTCTCATACTTAAAACCAAATGGTGTGTTTGAATTTCTCAATCTTTGCAGTGGGACTTCATAATCTTCTTGGTTGTCACCAAATACGTTACGAAAAGTACTTCTTTCTGGCTCTTCAAAGATTTTCGGCTGAGCTGATAGCATAGAAGCTTCTTTTGTAAATCTTGGGGATTCATTATCCGTGGGGGCCTGAAGCTTAGCTTTCATAACCTCTCTGCGAAGGAAAGCTTGGAGACCGAGTTTCTTGGTCATAATGACGAATCAAAGTGGCGGAGGCTCAAGCACTTGGTATTTTTGGGAGAAGAAGAAAAAGAGCCTGTATTGCTACATAGACTTACTGCAAAGAATTTGATTTGATAACGAAGCACTCAGATACCAATTTAGTTCAAAGATGCGGGGTAAGCACAAGATGTTGGTGAATATTAAACATAACTTATTGGGTACTTAAGAACCACAAGATACTGACGGTGTTCTCTTCTGAATACGTTCGGCGATGAAGATAGGGATCGACAATCTATAGAACTTTGGTAGCATTAATGCCAAACCTCGTCAGGAAACACAAAGAGCATCCTATAGACCCAGCCGTAGACTAGCCAGACATTGAAGAGCTATGTTCAGGTTCGTTTGGTCATACAGATTGATTCTTGGTAAGTTTGCAAAAATTCTCCGAGTTAAGTGAGAAATTCAAACTCAATGCAGAAGAAGAAAAATGATTTGCTAGCTAATTGGCTAATTTCAAATCTGCAAATCCACTGGCACTGGCACTGATTGGAGGATTGCTTCAAACTTAAAGGATTCTAGATCGGAGTATTGCTATTCGAAAATGAGAGCAAGTGCTCTGTCACTTCAAATTATGGCTTGATCTTGAGGGCAAACTTACATCGATCTTTTTGGTCCACTTTGCTTCGTTTATCTCAGCTTTCAAGAACGTATAATGCAATTTCAGCTTTGCTGATATTATTTTATTATGGCTAGCTTGAACAAGTGTCCTTTAACTTTGACCTGAATAATTTCTCACCTTTTTTTTGTAAAAGATCGACAGCTTTCTGTCCTCGCCAGCAACAGGAAATTCGTCTACTTTGTACCGTACAACCACTGTATGTATGATCATACCGCCTGTCTTACACTCAGTAATTTCAATTGATTTCTGAAAGTAGATACTGACTTCTCAACCTTGCAGCCCATGAATGAAAATGGAAGCCGATTCAGAACAATCGTTGGAAGAAACAGCTGCGCGTTGGAGTTGGAGCTTGCCGGAGGAAGAATGTCTAACTCGACTTGTCAAAAAACATAAGAAAAGAGTTGAAGACAGCAAAATTCCCAAGGGCAATTTATTCGATGAGGTTTCCATCGAGCTTACTGGACTAGGATTTGGCATACAAAGAACTGGTTCTGCATGTGCCAGAAAATGGCATCGAATGGGCGAAAGCCAATTGAAGCTGCGTGGCAACAAAGGTGGCTCAAATTGGGATGCAGACTTTGTTGACACTGGAGACTTTATTACAGACGAGGATGAAGTTGACCAGGGTCCCAACAACATGATTGGGAAAAACCAAAAGACAAGTAGACCGGTATGGAGCGAGGAAGAATCGAGAACCCTCTACGAGGAAATCAAAGCTCTTCAGGAATTGAGCAATCAAGGGGGATCACCAAAGTTTACTAGTGCAAAGCAACTTTTCAAGCATGTATCCGCACTGCTCAAAGTCAAAGGTTGTTTTAGATCTTCAGAGGCTTGTTATCACTATTGGAACAAAACAGGTCGCGAGTTGTGGGACTATGATGAGCGAATTGTTGGCGATTTCAAGGTCAGTCTTCACATTACAGTTCACATCAAATTATCTAATAGTCCTTCAGAAGAATGACGCAGGCAACGCAAAGGCCACTGATTCTTCCTCTGAAACCAATGAAAGAGCAGTAGAGGATGCCAAAAAGTCAAGAAGATTTTCACTTAGTCAAATGAAGGAACTCAACCAAATAGCCAACAAAACACTCAATCCATCCACGGAGCAAAAAGAGAAACTTGCGAAGGATCATGGCATTGGTGTTTTCCAGATTTCGGTATGATTCATATCTGACCACACGTCCTAAAAGTTTGTAGTTTCTAACGAGATTTCAGACCTATTTCGCAAATAAGAGATCCAGTCAAAAAAAAGAAGTTTCAAAAAATGCGTTAGACCAGGAAAATTCCAAACGGAAGCAATCTGGAAGATTGGATGCGGAGATCGCTGATGGTAACGAGTCGATTGTTGCTCGAGCAGGTGATGTTTCGAGGGACACAAAGAGACCCAGAATGTCAAGTTCCTCCCAAAGAGCATTTAAAAACCATGAAAGTAGTGCTCAGCTACGATCAAGTGTTGAGGAAGTGAGCAGCAACGAGCATATTCCGTCTTTGATCATCGCTAACATAGAGCTAGGATTATGTTCGAAAGCTTTCTGCCTCACCACCACTTCCAAAGCCTGCCAGGTCACACACACCCAACACAGAGTTTATACCACTGAGTGCCTCTATTGAAATCAATGGTTTGCCGCTACGCCCTGAAAACACCATGGAGAATACACCAAGTTCAGACGATGAGGCTGGATTCAAAGAAATGCAAGAAATGGTACTTGTTCAACGTCGCAAAATCGAGGAAAGAATTGCAGCATCGATCGATAGACAAAAGCAGCTGGAGTTAGAAACAATTAGACATCAAACTAGGGCAGATATGGAGCGAGAAGCGGCGGAAAGAACCCAGAAAAGATTCGAAGAGGAACTCAAGGTCGAGGCTCGATTGAGGACTAGACTCAATCAAATCGGAAGCTTGTAGAGCACAGGGCAGGGGGAGATGCTCATGTATTATTAGCATTGATTTGTCGTTGTGCTGCGAGAGCTCTCTTATTTTGCCATCGAATTATGAAGGAATCACGGTATGTACTTAGGACAGAATAGTAGATGCATTTAATAATAATACAACGATGGATTCACAAGCTTGCAAGGCATATGGTACTTCTCAATCTTCAAAGTCATGAACAATCTATGCTCAATTCGATTATCTACGAAAATACTAGTTACATTATTTAAGATTGGAGGTGTAGTGAGTAATCATGGAGCTTCTTGATCTAAGAGTACTGACTCAACCGTTCCGCCATTTCTTGTACAGGCGTATTGGCCCACGGTTGATACATGATGATTCACGATATTTGCCATTCTACGAGTCACTACTGAGCATGGATTCAACGAAGAAGTGAATGTCATGACCCAGAACCTCTCATCTTATTTTAAAGTTAAACACACTTAGTAGCAACCTTCAAGGTGCCACCTCTCCTCGTCCGAAGGTTGAAAGAAATGACTATCTACTTAATAACACATGAAACTAAACCTCTTTCAACCATCGAGGTATGTACCGCCCTTCCATTCACTTGATACTACCTCGGGGAATCATTTGTTCTGCTTCTTTTGATAGACAGTTTGACACGCTAGTGGGAGGTGCCGAGCAGAGTCAAATATTGTAATTTTGTCTCGAGCGAATCTTTCCTTTTGTTTACATGTCAACAACCCCCTTTGGAGCGCTTGACGTGCAGCCTCTCTGTCAGTTGTTCTTTGCGCTCTTTGCGCATTTTATGCGCTGAATGTACTCGTTCGCACAATTTATTTCATTTAAACATCGAGTTTATTTTTTTTGGACTTCCATATAAGCCTTGTGTAGAGAATTGGGCAGCACGAACTCTCTTCAAACGAGATCATCTCATCCACCGATACCTACTCTCAATAACATCAAATCATCGAGTCACCTGCTGCCTTGAGTACATTGAACTTACGCTATCATCTCTTCAATTTTCAATACCTTCGAATTTTTCCAACTACAAAGAAAATCTACGATTTCAAATTTCGGTAAAATGGCACCGCCTGATGAGATTTCTATCAAGGAGCTACCAGCTCTCATCAAGGATGGAGAAGTAGAGAAAGGAGACGAACAGAGACAGATAGAAGTTGAAAAATTCTCAACACTTCGATCAGCAAGTTTCGATGTCGTTGGTGTCGAAAGTGTCAATCAGGAGGCCAAAAAGCGTCGTGCACACACAAAATGATCAGAAACGGAAGAAATGATTGTCCACGGCATCATTGACAGCCATAAGACCAATCCAGAGACATCTAAAATGGGACTCATGGAGTTGGATAGATATGCAGTCACAAAGCTGGCAGATGCAGGATTCTTCAGAACACAAGTGGGAGTTACTGGTTTCCGTGGAAGAAAACATTCTAAACCCGATTACAACCCGGTCGTTGATCTTGTTGCTAATATGCCTGAATCAATTCGTTCTATGGAGGCAAATTATGAGCCATATGCATCGATTGCAAGAGAGCCAGTTCGTAGACCAAGTACCGTCGCTTCCCAGAGTGCAAGTGAGTTTTGAGTCATCGTTATGTTTGAATAATTCTAAACCTTTAGCTTCATTGCAGGAGTGGAATACTTTGAGTAAAATGAAGAACAGCCCATACGCTCTTAATGGCAAGCGAAGTTACGGATACTTCAACGGCGACTTGGAAGGAGAGAGAGCCAATGCTGCTACTGCGGCTGCTTGTAAACCGCAGACACAGGCATGTTCCATGGGAACCAACGGCGTATTTGACCCAGCAATCAACGTTCCTTTTCACATTTTGAAATTTGGTCAGCAGAAATTCTTGCTAACATAGTATAGCAGCAGGGCTTCCTAATGACTCCTGGATCCAAATCCTGTGAAGTTTCCAAGACTCACGTTGAGGTGGGTTTAAACATGCTGCCACCATCGAAGCGGATGTGTGTCACCAATGGTAGCAAAGGAAACCCTATTAAAGCCCGAGACGACCCACTTTTAGGTCAGCCAAAGTCAGAGAGTGATCGGATTGAACAAGCCAGAGCCTCAATAGTTAGTCTAGCGAAGATAGCGTTGGGGTTTATGACAGTGCAAACGGCACATGAGGATATTGCAATAACACACGAGAAGGGGCGCAAGGAGGCAGAGAAGCTGGCAGTGGAGTTCAAAAAGAGAGCTCAGGGGCAAATAGACGAGATCCTCAGAATCCAGACCTTGAACCCAGAGTTAAAGAACTATAATGTGTTCTTACACCCAGAGATAAAGGACTATAAACTAATCTTAAATCCAGAGTTAGAGGACTAATAGGTGTTACAATGAATGTATAATTGATTGGCTTTTTTTCTGATGACAACGATGATGATGATAAAAATGTGTGAGATGAAGTGAAATCGAATGAGCCAAAACTTGCCTTTTAAGAGGTTCAATCCAGGATTTACCAATGAAGCGGTAGTCTGTAAAGGTCTACAATTGAGATGCTGGCATTAAAGTATTGTTCTCCATTATATTAAGCGAGAGACTGGACAAAATCTCCATCAACACCAACGCATTTTAAACGCTCTGTCAATCGTCGTTCCTGATTCTATCCTTCAAGTATTCATAAAGTCAGGTTCCTTTCGATCCGTCATCAGGAACCAACAACATCAATTCAGAATATCAAAAAGTGAGAGGAAGATAGCTCCTCGGGAGTTCACGGAGCTTGAGTGATGTCATGTGTTCTTTCTCATGATCTAAATGAGGCAATGTATGTCAAAAAACTTGCTACAGGAGGTGGAACAAGCAGAAAGGGGTCTATAATAGTACTGCTGGTAAGATCATCAGCCGTACCGAATGAATTCTGAGAGATTTCATCGGGACGAAAGCGTTTCGGCTACAAACAAACGCAAGGCAGACCATTTCTCGAACTATGGTACTGGAGCTACGAACAAAACAAATGACAGAGCCCGGCGCGGAACGACCAAAAAAAAAATCACCAACTTTTTATGCTATTTGCTATACAGGTAGACTACCCCATGTGCAAACTTGGCCCCGTCAGACAAATTCATAAAACCTCATATGCAACGTCCGCACCTATAAAATTTAAAGATACTGAACTTTCTGAAACAACAAGTAATCTTAATCGCATCCCAGGATCAGAATTACAAACCAGATACCAGGAAAATCCACAAACTCAACAACAATTGTTATCATTCCTCCATGAACACGGGAACAACCCATCTAGCTCAGGCATGTAAACCTCCCAACATATAAGCAGCAGTCCTAGTCACACAGTAATAGTATACAATTCCACTTGACAGCTTACCAAGGAACTACCGTTGAACATGTCACTGAAACCTCCAGCTAATCAGACAACTACTTGGCTATCACATCATCGATTATACCGTCATAGTGGCATTGCTGTTGATACTTTGTTTCACGGAAACATCGAATCAAAGTGGAAAAGCATGCCAAACTTAAATATGCTGCCGTGAAATACATCAATTCCAGCCGAGTACTATGAATACGAAACAAAGTCGTGGCTCAGGCAGGGCTGAAGAGGAGCCGAGAGAATGGCGACGTGCAAGCGGGGAATGAGGGATGAACAAATATGCGCGCCAGACTGTGTGGCCTTTTATGCATACTATGTGATATATGATGTGATTGGGTGACTGATTAATGTTTATGCTTAACCTTATTATAGTTTGTGTTACGCTGGGCGTTGGCTCAATGTAGGATAATAGGTGTCACCCAGAAAGTGGGTTGGTAAATGTTGAGTAGGTATTACTTTCAGGCACGATAAGATCAGGGGCTGAGCCTTTATTTGATTAATGCGGATGATTGTCAGTTGGTTGGAAGAGGTTGGTGAGTGTCATTGAGGCGGGAGTTGGGAATTGCTGGCGATATGTTGGTAGCTTGTTCTGATACTCGTTGGACAGGTGTTGTATAGCACACTGTGCTTGATATGAATCACGGAGAATATACAAGCTTGTAAAAACTCGTCCCCCCTCTCGCTCTAGATTCAACAAGAACGACGTCAAGTTTATTCACGTGACCATTTCGACTCCCCTGCTCTTCCACCAACGAAAAGGCCGCGGCACTGGTGGCCGGCATGAAAGTTTTGGTAAGCGACAGGGACAATAATCGTAGTGAAGGGTCTAGAACGAAGTTCTGTTCTTGTGATTTGCTCTCCACAAATAATCTCCCTTTGAAATTCAGTCAGACAGGGTCAACTCTGGATTTAGAAGAAAAGGATATGGTATATCATCCCTAGATCCCATACTTTCTGTAACTCCCTTTGTGATTGGGGTGATCAATGGGCCATGGGTAGGAATTTCCTATTGGCAAACGCGGTCGAAACAAATCCAGGCGTTTCTTTAAGGAGGATCATCAAATTGACGCTGAAACATCGATGTTGTGTTTTAGGACAGGACAGATAGGCGGAGTTGCCGAATTAGGCATTGGCGATCGAATCATATTTCTCAGCTGATGATTTGGTTCCCACCGGATCAGAACAATCGTATGGAGCATAAATTATATAATTTATGATAGGAAAGTCGACGTAATAGCAATTTGGTTTTAATTCTTCCGATGAACTATTTTCAGCCCAGCAGCTACGTAAATGATGTACTCAGCCTCGTCCAAGGAGTTCGAAGTAAAGATTCAAAATCCAGGGGAAATTGTCAAACTGGACATGTGGGTAGCCGCGTGTTTGAATAGAATCAAGCGTTAATTTGAGATGTGGTGTATCTAGTAATTGAAGAAGCGGTAAATCATCAACATTATTCCTGGCGACCGACAGGAGGATTGTCGAGGTACATACTTTTAGTCTGTTCTTGACTGCTAGCCACACCTTTGGCATCCTTCTCGACGGGCTAGCCTTTCCAATATTGAGAAGTTTATGAATTACTTATGGGAGTCTCCAAAAGAAAGTTTCGCGGAGTGTAGACCATACCAGCGAGTATCATGTGCAAAGAGTACCCTTATCCTGGCTTTGAGTGGCAGCGGTACTGTATGACAACAATCTTGTAATACGAAGAACACGATGTTATTCAAGATGCTTGGGAATTGATAGCGAATGAGTAACTACCTAGTATGTATATCTATAATTTCACGGGTACAATATCAACATCTTCATTCGAACACAAAGACTCCGTCTTATCATCTTATATGTACGCACCATCTGTTTGGGATCGTTAAATACAACACGCCTTTCAGCCTGGGGAAATGATCTTATACTGCAAGAATCCATGGGTTACAGCATAAATAACACGAGATGAAAGGATGCGTTGTGGAAGTTCATATCGCCACGTTCATCTTCTCTACATGCCACCTTTTGATCAGCGAATAAGATGTGTCCCGTCCCTATGTTCATCGCGACATCTCCTTGGTTGAGGGTCTATATTTGAAACTCTTTAAAAGTGCCACCATGCAAGAATAATCGCATCTCGTAGGCTAAGCAATCTCTAGGTTCCATCTACCCAGGGTCATTCCTGGTCTCGGATCAAACTCTGTTGGAACATTGAAATGTCGGGTCATTTGTATGTATTGACTGGGTTCCGAAGATTCATTATAACTTTTCGGTTTTGGAGAACAATGGGAGGTCCGTATTGTGTGTAGAAACCAGCTGTAATTATATATACTTGACCAAATGCGAGGAGTACAAACGTCATCCAATCTTCCCGCTCTTTGAGGTCCATATACGAGATCATAGTGTGCAGAAAGAAGAACATCGATATTCCTTACTATGACCATTCTTCCTGTACCTCACGCCATGAAGGAGAATATGAATATCCCTACCGAGGAACGAATATAAAACTGATACATATTCCCCATCCATACCTGCAGATCGAAGCTGCAGCGGTAATTAAATTCTGAGTGCTTGGTACCTCGAATGGTCATCCCTCTTGTAGCTACCCATATAAACGGTTCACGGTATTGTTGAACTACAACATGATGAACGACAGTAGATTGATTTCCGAGAGACAAATAACTAAGAATAAATTGAAGAATAACCCGGCGGTAAGGGGAGGCGTTTTTGGGAGCAATTCACCTAGGTACTCGTAGTCGAAGGAGCAATCTCATCTCACTCACTCTGCGCCTCAAAAGAAAGGAAGGGACTTCTACTGAAAAGTTAATCTTCGTATCGTATTTATATTCCACTCTATATCGTACCAGATTGGTACTCAATTCGGCCCAAATCATCGATTGATTCACTATTTTCGGACTCAGATATATGATTTATCTCTATCTTGGGGTTTAAAGGCTTAGACCATGGGAGTTGTCTCATCTCACGACTTCCAGTTCCAACTCCAACAACGTGCTGCACAGAACTGCTGCCAGTAGATACTTTGCCCACCATCGACCGACCCCCTTTGGAATATATGCTGGTCGCTAAAGGATCATTAGCCTTTCCTTCTACTCGATTTCCTAAAATCTTACCTCCTCGAGCCTCTTACCCATTTTTGTCTCATCTGATCTGAGCCCAAGGGAATTTCTAGACCACTTCCTCATTGATAAGTGCACGACTGTACCAACCAGATTCACGCTGCGACCACGGTGAAGCAAGAAAGATACACCGTCTGGCATAAAATTTCTTTTATCAGTCTAGCCCTCCATCTTCTTCATCTTCGTCTTTACTTAGTATTTCTAGACTTCCTGTACCAAGGACTAAGATTACGTTTATATTGGCACAGGTACAAGTGCTGGTACTGGTACTGACCTACTCACTTATCGATAATACATTTCACAGCAGGCTGAACAAGAAGTCTCAAAAAAACGAGCGAATCGCAAAGGCATTCAATAAATATCAGTAGTACTTTCAAAGGCGTGGGATTGATTTGTTTTGGATGAACTCGTCCAACATATATCTCATATCGTTCTCCAGCAATTCAAAATTCATCCATCCCATCCCATCTCATCCCTCGATCTTTTCCCGTCACTACTAGACATTACTAATTATTCTCTCACCTCGCCCGTCTGTTCTCTCTCATAGACAACAACCCTTCAACTCATTTTCTCCACCCAACTCAATTGACCCTCAAACTTCGCGAATCAAGCTCCAGGAACGTTTCTTTGATGATCGTCTATTCGCACTAGCTTCTTTTCCCCTTGCGAACTTGCATACCTCCGTAAACAATTCTCGAATCTCCTACAGACCGTGCGCTTTTACACTCTAGAAACCTATCCCGACAAACCTAACGTCGAGGGATCGCATCTGTCAATTCATGTTCAGCCTGGGTCCACCGTCCGTGATACTCGAGGAGGAAGTGTATCTGCAGAAATAGAAGGATATTAAAAGGGATACTTTCGAGCGTCGGTCCTCACACATATTCGGCAACATGGAGTCGCCAGACAATAGCACATATCTGGAATCCCCTATGGAGGGTGACGATGTGGCATATCCGTGTAAAGGATGTGGTGATGTGAGTGTTCCCGTCCCATGCACCATAATGTGTTTACGAATCTGCCACTAAAAGTGAATTTTTTGCACAGATCCTCGAGGAGGGAAAAGCCTTCGAACTTGGTAAGTTGTGAACTATCCCACGATCTCTTCAATTTCTTTACTATGCGTTACGTTGCTTTGTTTGATTTGAGCCTCGAGTTGCACATTGAATATCCGAGAAATCAATCAAATGAACCCTCCGACCTCGAAGTTCAACAATTCTAACGATCCTGTAGCTGGCAATCGATGGCATTTAAATTGCTTCCGATGCAATACTTGCGGAACACTCCTGGATTCCGATGCGAATTTGTTACTCCTGGGTGACGGGTCCCTTATCTGCAATAATTGCACTTACAGCTGCAGTGCTTGCAATAACAAAATTGAAGACCTCGCTATCCTCACCGGTGACCAAGCATTTTGTGCAACATGCTTTCGATGCAGGAACTGCAAACGTAAGATCGAAAACCTTCGTTATGCTCGCACATCACAAGGAATATTTTGTATGAGCTGTCATGAATCACTAATGGCTAGGCGGCGTAAAAAGTCAAGGGCCGCTGCGAATGCGAAGAAAAAAGACGATCAATCTCCCATGCTTGTCGACAAATCACTACCCGCCCTACCACCGAACGCCGTTCCACAAAGCGCCTTCTCCCCTGAACGTGAGATCCCGGATCCTCACAATGCAGATAACCCTACAGAATTATCACCAAGGCCGCGGCCAACATATTCTCGTGCAGATTCATCATCTAGGAGTAGTTCTCGAAAGCCTCGCGATGATACTTCCTCTCATCGAGCCTCCACCGATACCACAGGCCGAGATGGATTGACGCTTCCAACGACGACGTATCGGAATAATAGATATTCAGGGATATCGCAAATGTCTGAGATTGGAAATGGGGATGGAGAGAGCTTTTTCATACCTCTCGCTCTGGACCCAAGCCCTGCGCCAACCTTGACACCAAGATCTACGTCGACATCATGGGACACAAAGAAGGCGAAAGAGAATCAAGCACCAGACCGAGATTACTTTGGCGCGAAAGACAATATGCGAAGTCAAACTGAACCACAACCACAGAGACGATCAAGGGATCTGAGGGATACGAGTTCAACGTCAACCCCGCACATCGCATTCCAAGATAAAAATCAACCATCCGATGAACAGCTGGCACAGATCAAGGAAAGCATACGCAGAGCAGCAAACGGCGCAGGTACGCCTGCTAAAGAATCATCTGCATCTACGAGTGATGATACTCTATTACAACATGCAACCTCGCCAACCGCTGACGCCCCTGATGGAAAGACACAAGGATCTAGTGAAAAGTTCAGGTTAGGTGATGTACCAAAGGGAAAGCGGACTGGAACAATGAGAAGCGATTCTCAATCGGATTATACTGGCAGCGAGAGCAACTCCTCGAAATCTGTCTTGTCCAACATACCCACCAGGAAAGACAGCAACATGCCAAAAATGGACTCTCCAAGGACTTTACTAGCAGCAGACCAGATTACGTCCAGATCTTCACTGGAATCACGACCAAAGGACATGGAAAGTTCTACTGTTTCAAGAGTCAATTCTGGAAGTTCCAAAGTCTCAATACCCCGTAAGGAAATAGCCTCAGGGCCTGTGAAAAGTCACGTTAGTACAATGAGCCTATCCTCCGGAACAGAAACCTCTCCATCCACGGAATCATCTTCAGAAGGAACAGCCAATACTCCGACAGTGAATGGCAAATTAATCTCTGGCCCCTTGTTACAGTCGCCTATAGATGATATGGTACCTCCAAATCGCTCGTCAACTCGCCCTTCTTTACCAAAGCAACAACTCAGTGATACATACATGACCCCAAGAGCACCCCCAGCGCCGCCATCGGCAGGCTCGAATGGTACCGCTTCATCGCCCAATCTACCAAGGTGGAGTGCTGGCGGTGATCTTACCATGGATGAAGATATGGCTAGGATATTTGGCAACGATGAAGGCTCACAATCTATAATTCGCAGAGTTTCCAACGCTGTACGCCATGTTCGAAATACCAGCAGTGAAGCAAGCACTTCTGCTCGTGGCCATGGTCGTAGCGTCAGCGAAACAACCGCACGTACTCCTAACTCACCACGATGGCCAAAAACACCAATTATAGAAGACACTAGCGGACCTAGAGATATTAGTAGCCCGATTTCTATGAGCTCGCCCAATCCTGGGGATGATCCAGCTTTGCTAAGAAGGCAACTTCGCAACTCCGAACAAAGAGTTGCAGAACTTGAGAGACAATTCGTAAACGAGAAAGATTTGAAAACACTAAACAAAAAACTCATTGAAAAGCGGAAAACTGTCTCGGTTCTAGATTCTCAAACGGAACTTATGATCCGCCAATTAGAGGTTCTAGCTGGCTATGTGGAACGTGCCAAAGGCTCGAAACAACCACTTGACATTGCTGAGCTGGAAGATTCTGCCATCAAAGAATTTGTTCAAAAGCTTGATCGCCTTAAGCAGTCGATGTCTGGCGCAATTGAACAACTATTTGAGGAGCGAGATGAATTACTAGAAGAAAAGAACCAAGCTATTGCCGATCGTGATAGAGCTTTAGTTGAGTTTGAGCAATTATCGTCTAAGAATGCACAACTTGCAGACATGAATAATGATCTTACCCACCAAATCCAGGAACGCTTCAAATCGGCCAATACCAATATGGAAAGCCCAAGGCCATCAACAAACGGTCTGGGAATCTACACTCACCATAATAAGGATAAATCTAACGTTTCCGTTCACCTAGATAATGCAAGCCTCCGCCCATCGGAAAGCAGTAGTGCTACTTACAATAACTCGATCAATAGCTATCCACACCCAATGGAACAGGACCCCAGCATGGAGCCAGCGACGTTATTATCAGCTCCCCATGTCGTCAATATCCGCAAGGGACAAGCAAAGAAGTTTAACTGGAAGAAGGGTGGTCAAACTGTTGCTAAGGGAGTCACTAAAGGTTTCAAGGGTGCTTTCTCCAGCGGACAAGAGCGGCCATTAAACCAATGGCCAGGTCAGACTGGTGATAATATTGGCATGCCCTACAACATGACTATGGAGCACGTACAATCTCCGGCGCCAAATGCCTCTGGGGCAAGCTTACCCAGGTCTACATCAAACGACCCCTCTCGCCAAGGGTTTGGATTATTCAAGAAATCACAAACTATGCAAAAGTCGATGTCCAGTGGTAATATCCTCGCTGCTGAGAGTCCGTCAATTCTGTTCGGTTCTGATCTTGTTGAAAGAGCTGATTATGAGCGTCGGCAAATTCCAAGTGTGGTCACTCGCTGCATTGAAGAAGTTGAATTGCGTGGAATGGACATTGAGGGTATCTATCGGAAGACTGGAGGTACTGGGCAAGTTAACATCATCAAAGAAGGATTTGATAAGACTGAAGACTATGATATTTCGGATCCTGACCTCGATATCACCGCGGTTACAAGTGTTCTGAAACAATATTTCCGAAAGCTTCCTGTACCACTTTTGACCTTCGACGTTTATGATCGAGTGTTAGAATCAATTAGTAAGTTCAATTTCATATCCTGATAGATTTTACTTGCTAATACAACTATAGCTATCGAAGACAACGCAGAACGCTGCACACATTTACGGAACACAGTCAACATGCTACCGCCGAAGCATCGTGATTGTCTCGAGTTTTTGATTTTCCATCTTGTGCGTGTAGCAAAACGAGAAAGCGAGAACTTGGTATGTCCACTTTTATGCATCGGTCTTCTGATATACTAACTATTCGTTACAGATGACACCTAAAAATCTGGCAGTAGTTTTTGCACCGACCATCATGCGTGATCACAGCATAGACCGTGAGATGACGGATATGCACGCCAAGAACCAAGCTGTTCAGTTTGTCATTGAGAACAGTTACGACATATTTGCCGGCGCTTAAGAAATTTATTATCTTACCACGAATCCTCCATGACCTTACACTTCTGAATGATAGAGACCTTTAGCCTCTTTTTTTATCTTATGTTTCGCTTTCAGCGTCGGATACGCAGAAAGCGTCGAGATGTATATTTTTTTGCACTCATGTTTAGCAAGGTGATGGGTGGGGCGTTAGTTCTGGAAAGCGAATGAATGATAGACCGATTTTTTGATCGGTAACAGAGATGATTGAGAGAAATTTACATTTTTAGGCGTTTTTTCAAGTGCCTTACTTGCTTCCGTGTTTTTTGATTGATGATTTACTTGATTTGATATTCGAATGGCTGGAAATCTACGTACTTGCTTGCTAGCTTTCTTTTCTCCTCTTCAGATCGAGCTAATTGATAGGCCTTGATATTTTGGATCATGTGTCTGAAGAATTCGTATTGAGGATAGAGTAGGAGGTACGAGAAGGGAGGAACATGATTAGTGGGTGTTATGCATTTCACATGACAAGACGCTGTAGGGAGGGAAACTTTTGGCATTGGCTTGAGGGTAGATTGTGAGATAGAGTTCACCGTAGCTTACACAGGAGGATATTGGATCGAAAGCGTGATTTATTTATGGGTTGATGTTTATGCTGCGATGTGCTGCGGTGCGGTGCGGTGGTTTTAATAATCGTTATGCGTGCTTTGCACAGTGGATTTGGTAAGTGTTGGTTCGTTATGTATGTATGTATGTATGTATGTATGTATGTATGTATGTATGTAGGTCAGTTGACTTAGGGAATAATCATTGTGCTGATGTTATATCACACCTCATATCTTGGAGTGTGCAGTTTTGGATGAATATCTGAATGAATCGAATGAAGGAATAAATGTATTATCACCTCGCTCAAATCCAAATCGACGGGAAAGATTGACTTATCCCAATTAACCCCGGTCGCACATACATTTCATCACCTACTTGTTCCCTTCATAGGTTCACGTCGTCATACCATATCATACTATATCACTCCCTACCTCCCCATCTATCCATTTATCACTATAACTCCTCCATTCCATTCCATTCCATTACCAACAACCCACAGATCTAATCAAAGCCGCAAGATTAATAACAAAAATCGATCGTGGATATACAAGCCCAAACTCACTACCTGCTGGGTTTTCACTTCTCAAGTTTCAGCACTCTTTTCACCAACATGTCTTGTTCTCTGCAATTACAATCTTCTTGAAAATTGGAAGATGAAAGATGGAAGACGGAAAATCAAAGAAGTCAGCCTGGCGAACCCGGGGCTGTGAATTCTATAATGGGTAAGAAAAGTGCAATTCGTTAACTGTAGATTCGAAATTGACGTTTCACAGGATTCCTCTATACTGAGTATATTCAAACAGTGGTGTAATAACAAGTAGGTGACATGAGGATACAGTGAGCCAATCATAGAAAAACGTCACGAGATCAATCACCGATAAGAATTGCAGATATGAAGCATGACACAGACGCACATTCAAATGACAAGATTATAACATATAGATGTACTATGAATACGACTCAAACTCTTACGCCTCTGCCAATAACCAGAAAGTTGATATGTAACGTGCACTGCACAACGCCTTGTATCACCCTTCCATTTTCCCTCGCTGCACACCTTAGAATCCATCACACCACCCAGAAAATATCCCAAAAATATCCAGTCAAAACAAAAGACTTTCGTATTGTACAACGATCCTACTTATCATTCCCTTCGTTCGCCCAAATGAAACATTAGCTTATGCCACTGACTTTCGTTCCATGTCACTCTCCACCGTCAATTTCCTACCTCCAACTCCCTCTGTCTCTTGACAATGTAGTACGTGATCAAGCTCTTTGGATCGCCACTCACTCTTCCACCAATTCCACTCCAGAATCTTGCCTCTCCAATCCTTGCATGCGTGCTCACACAGAGTACCACAGCATCCAGTCTCACTCCGCTCTCCTTGCTCTCAAGACACTTTGCTGCCAATTCCAAGATGCTATCAATTTCCGCATCTTCCAACTCGACATCTGACTTGATATCTAACGTCTGCTTAAGTATATGTAATCCCATACTAAATTTTCGGCATCCCTCCAATGTCATTTCTTCGTTGGAGAGGGAGTTGAGAATGGTAACGATGGTCTCTTTGGGATTGGCAAGTGTAACAAGCTCATCGGCAAGAAGTTCGAGGCCACTGACAATATGGGCGCGTGCATCATAGCAGGATCTAGTTACAAGAATAGAATGAAAGCCTTTTGCGATATGTGGTCTGAAATACTCTCGGTAATTTTTGTACATGAGTTTGACTGTAGCTAGTATTTGTGCTTTGACATCCTGAACTTTTGCGGGCGAGAGATTTGTTAATGGTTCTTCAAGATATTCAAAAAGTCCTAACAAGAGGGCGGGGAATCTGCCGTCTCCCCAAACAGCTTTGTTATCTCTGATCATGGCTTGAAGTTTTCGAAAACCGTGGACGTCTAGAGATTTAGCTCTGATTTTGGAGATACCGCTATCGAGTAATTTTGTGCTTTGTTTGAGTTTATCCGGTGACATTGGCGGATTCATAGCTCCTTCACCATCAAATTCGTTAATGCTATTTCTTGACAGGTTCATAGCATCTTCGTTGACAGGCACTTCTTCTAAAACGGACTGAGGAACTGCAGGTCCTGGAATAGTGGTGTCATCTGTGCTTGAAAATGGATCTTCATAAACCTTCATTGGCTGATTGACAGGAGCTTTGATATCTTTCACCTCAGATGGTTCAAAGACCTGAGGGAGTTTATCAGATTGTATCCGTTCTAATCCAGTAATCGTGGGAACAACCATTGTAAAATCTTCATCTGCTCTTGAAGGACTAGATCCAGGTCCAGGTAATCCAGGTACCGACTTAGTTCTTGTCCTAACAGGACTACTAATGTGAGGGGAAGCAGCAAGTCTTGGAGAAGCAGTCGTAACTCGTCCAGACGCACTTTTTGCTGCAGGACTTGTGTAAGTGGATTGCGTTGGATGATGAGATTGCGTGGGATGACTAGAATGGCTTGTGTTGGGTCTCGGAATTGGAGCTCTCCTAGCTTGCGGGGAGCTGGTAGCAACAGGAGTTTTAGATCTTGGTGGTCTTGCGGATATGGAGGATGAAGGGCTGGCGTTTGCTTCGCTAGAGGCTTGATTAGTTCTTCTTACAGAATATGGTCCGGCGGTTGCAGGTCTAGCAGCAAGTTCTGGTCTCTTAGATTTACTTGGTCGCATGGGCGCAACAGAAAGACCACCACGAGATCCATTAGCCTCTAAATGAGGTCTTGTCGGAGCCGCTTCTGAAGACGATTGTTTACCTGATGCGGTTGATACGCTCCTTGTTGGAGAAAATGTTGACATTGCAGAACCAGGACGAGTAGGAATACTCTTGGTGGCCATTTGTGCCTTCTTCTGTGCTAACATAGTCTCTCTCAAAGAGGGTCTAGGAGGTCCAGTAGTGCTCTTGGAGAAACCAAGGCCAGGCCTTGCCGAACTGACTGCTGCTGCTGCCTTCTTTGGTGCATTAGGATTGTCTGGAGAATTCTCTAGTAGTCTTCTCTGAGTCGGTTCTAGATCCTCGATTATTCTAAAATTCGTTAGTCATCATTGAGACCGCGTAGAAATGCTTATTCACTTACAGCTCAGCCCTTGCTGGCCATATCTGAGCAAAAGTCCAATAGGTCGATCTCATATTCTCGCGAACACCAGGATTGGCATCGGCTAGGCCTTTTTTTATACACTTTTCAATTAGTTCCAAGCCTCCGCTATGTTCAACGTGACTCTTGTGTTGCGCCTCCTTCTTAAGCAATGTTTTGAGCCAGCCTGTGGCATATGTTCTAGGCTGAACATTCTTGTCTTGGCATGCGAGCCAGATATGCTGCATGATCCGATGATTATAGGTAACGCCGCTGATAATAATATCAACTGTCAGATTTCCGTTCTGCGAACTGATTTTTTTGGTGCCACCACAGAGTTTGATAAGGTTTTGCAGAAGAATTTCGACCATAGGATCCAGTCCAGGCCCAGCAGTTCGAGCAATCTCTTGAACGGCACTACAACCTTCCTTTGAAAGACTAGTTCTCAATGAATTAACAGCTTTCAAGATACCATCCAGAAGGCTTTTGATACCAGCCAGGAAAGCATCATGATAGTCGCTTGGGGCGTTTCCAGCGTTCAATCTCCGCAACTTTGTACAGCTTTGTTCTCTCTTGAACCAATTTGCTTCAGACTCCTTGTCTTGAAACCATTGATGCATTTCTTGAAAAGTTTCCTCCAATTCTCTTTGTGTATTCACATATGCAGGGTCTACTTGCTCAATTCTGACTTCTGGTGTTGCTGGTCTTGAGACATTCATCGCAGATGCACTACTAGCTAGAGGGTTGCGCATAGGGGCTTCAGTTCGTTCCGGTTCCACAACCACTGGGGCGCCTCCTGGTATAAGTTGACTCGTGATAGCTGATACGATCGCTGGTCGAACATTGAAGTTCTTTAGTTGCTTCTTGAGATCGGACTTGGCTCCATTGGGGGCATTTCTGTGGCAATTAGAATATGAAAGTGATGTGACCGATAGCAAGAGACTTACTGAAATAAGGTAATGACAGTATTTCTCGCAGTATCTCTTACCATGCCATCGGCATCTTCGAGTAGCTCCATTAGTGTAGTTACAAAACTTTTGAATTGCATTCCATGCTCTTGGTGCATCTATTTGATACGATAGTCAGAAAGTGTAAACAACCCGGAGCCAAATCCATCTTTTTACCTGTACAATCCAATTCATCGAATTTTCTTTCATCCTCGAGTTCTTTCCTATCAATCCTGCGTTCTTCACAATTCTTTCTACATCCATCGGCGCATTTTTCCAGAACGTTGTAAGACATAGCGCAGCAAGTTGTCTATATTTCTCCCTCTGGTCGCCCATCTTATCGTTTATCATTGGCAGAGTTCGGGCAGCTTCCTTGACAATGTATTTTGGTTCCTGGCGTGACAGTCTGGTGAGGAGATGATTGAGGGTAGAGAATCCGGCGTTGACTAGTGCGGCGTGCTGCGACGACATTGCTATGCGCAAGGCCTCGAATAGTGAAAGTATGCATGGTTCTGGAACGTTATGTTGTTTGATACTGGATTTGATGTTGTTGATCTGATTGACCTTGGAATCTATCAAAGCATCTGTTCGAAGTATTGCCAGCAAGTTTGCTACTTGATCTTCGGTGATCTTTTCACCCATGATTGAGGTGGGGTGAAGTTGAAGAAACCGTGAATATCAAATCAGAATATGTGCCTATCTGTAGATGAGATGTGCTGTCAGTGATTTTGAGAATAAAGGAGGTTATGCACAGTATGGCATTCGGTTATTGAAAAGATGACAATGTAGCACAATATCCACATTAAGAATTTATGAAATTTGGAGACACTTACGACAGTGTTGTACTTTGGTAGGTAACTTCAAAATTCCCTTTGGAGATAAATCTGTCGCGTCAAAACAAATTATGGTTGCCCGGGCAGGGGAAGCACGGACTAGTCTCAAAGCTTCCATTATTATAAATACGATCAGACCCCCAGTCGGAGGAGATAAGCCAGTCAGATTGGTAAGAGACATGAGCATTTCTACACCTCTCATTGGACATGTAAATACATTTGTTGACAACCTTGAAACCCATCATCTCATTATTATTCCCCTTCAAGAAGTGAAGAAAGCCCTCACTCAATACATAAACAAACATCCACAACATGTCTCCTTACCGCATCTGAGTTCTCAATTTGAAAGAAGCTCAACCCTTTGCTACATCAACAAGGTCAAGCTAGGAGGCTAGGCACGGCACTCATTACTCACTCCGTTACTGATATCACCAGTATTCAACCTTCATTATTGCAGTTCCGCATAAGAAGATCAATGCAACAGGACCCTTGCAAGGAGTGACCTTGTCCTAAACCTTATCCTTTGAACCTTTGAACCCTACACATCACCCGCATAATGCCCACTTCCCCCGCAACGAGCCCGGTTCCTCCACCTGTGTTCATGCCTCAATTCTCCAGCACCTCACCGGCTCCAACTCCTATACCGATGCCTCCTTCGAAAGAAAAGTCGGCTGCAAAGCTTAATAAAGATGATGGTTCCATTCCGTCAACCAAATTCCCTCTACCTAAGTTACGCCTCGAGTTACGGGATCTCAACCATGCAGGATCGCATACTTTCTTGACCGCCGTTATAGCGAATGAGGCTCTACAGACGGCAGTTCAAAGCGTTCTCACGCTACTATATGAGTCCCCCAATTGTCCTACCACAACTCCGACTCCAACTCGATCGGTGACCCTCATCCTCCGTTCCATGGAAGGTGTGGCATATACAACGGGTAGCGACCTTGACAATGACCATAAGGAGATACATTTATCTCTAGATTACATACAGCACGAATCAATTAAGCCAGATCGAAAGAAGCATGAGATCATGGGTGTGTTGACTCATGAAATGGTACATTGCTACCAGTACAATGGATTCAATACTTGCCCTGGTGGCTTGGTTGAAGGAATTGCAGACTGGGTTCGATTGAACGCCAATTTGAGTCCGCCTCATTGGAAAAGAGAGGCTAGCGGGAAATGGGATGCAGGCTACCAACACACCGGCTACTTTCTTGAGTATCTGGAACAGAGATTCGGCAAAGGCACTGTAAGGAGGGTGAACGAAAAATTGAGAGTTGAGCGATATGAAGAGAAACGATTTTGGACTGAGCTTTGTGGAAGGCCGGTAGAACAACTTTGGAAAGATTATTCGAAGTATCTGCAGGAAGAGGAGAGGAAAGCAGAAGAAGAAGAGTGTGTGATTGTGGAAAAGGAAGATGCTATAACACCCAAACAGCCCAAGTCTGAAGGAGATAAAGTGACGCTTGCCACAACAACAGAGGAAACGAAAGATAAGCCCACAAACACTGAGAAGCCTGAGTGAATTCCAAACACTTTTTGAAACGATATATAATATTACGAATCTCAAAAACAGTCCTTCATCACTTCACCTGATGCATATGGCATATTTTACATCAATATTTATCTCAAGTTGTTCAAGATGGGCTCGTACAATTCGAAAGGTGGTTGTCAATCAAGATTCCAGTTACTCACAAGGTCCAATCATTGGCTAACATAAATTGCTATAGAAGGACAGAATAGCATAGAGTGATACTATTTATATTATGATTACACATTACATATTTTTATTGCCTCCACATTCTCGCAATCTCCAATATACTACATCTTTCCCGTTTACTCCATCTCTGTCCTGAATACATCGCCAGTCTAGATGATTTCGATTTCAAAGGCTATGAGTAGGAGACAAGAACTAATGGTATGCCCCGAATCCAAATCTACGGCCGAAGACATTCTGTAAATAGAATCTTTGTCCGAGGTCCAATTCTGGAATCTCATAGTCTCCATTTTCTACATCATGTGCAAATTTTCTGGTTTCGATAGCCCTTTCAATAGCGAGCTTTGCATCTTCCATAGCATTTTTATATCTTGCTGCAGAGAAAAGTTTTTCGTTTTCCGCGGCTAAAGCATCCCATGATCTTATTTTAGCTTCTATATCTTTCTTGAGACTTGAAAATTGTTCGAAAAATGTCTCGTAACTAGCTGGAAGTAATGATGCTACTTTTTGCAGTTTATCTCGGGCCGAGGAGGATGGTACGTTACTTGATGTAGGGGAAGCAAGGCCGATAAGGGTTACGGAAGATCCAGAGGAAGAGAAGGGTGTGGTTCCATACGTTCTCTTATGATTGCTATCTGACATTAGCGTGATGTGACACTTTTCCACGGTAATGGGAACATACAACGAATTACTTTTACACTTGCGATCAGCATCGCTTAGTTCTTCATTTCGGATCACTAACTGATGGTACTCTTTCTCAAAGTCGACATAAATCTTTGGAAGACTCTGCTCTGTCGATACTGGGGCCGAGAAGGTTGAACCTGGAGATCCGACCGATGGCCCTGGGGTTAGTCTTGCAGCCATGTTTTCGATGATATGTTCGATACTGAGGATGTGTGAGGGTTTCATTGGGGACCTATGAGGATTTTGCGAGGAAGCCGAAGACATTCTTATATCAGGTGCAGGAATTTTGGGCCAGTAGTAATTTTCGTTCCTAGGAAGTTAGGCAAAGGCTCTGAATTGTACTTATTGGATCTACTCCTAAATGATATTCTCTAAATTACACTATACTTTTCTAAACGTCATTCAGGATAGATAATTACTCGATTTGACATCTCGTGATTAACACTTTCAACCCCGAAGATTGATATCATAATTGCTAAGACTACACTTATCAAATGTCTTTTGCACGCAATGTGTCGCTAACTCGTTAGGGGGAAGGTTAAAAGAAACCAACTACCGATCGGACATAAAGTACTGGTAGATAACAAGGCTCAGATGAGGCATGAAATCATGATTCATTTCTCACCCCACACTTGGCCTTGCTTCGGGACTTTTTAGTTTATCGATAGACTTTGCAAGATCATGCCAAAGTGGAGGTTAGTGTCTGTAGCCCGTGAAAAGTAGTCATTGCACTGTACCGTACATACGTAGTACACCAACTCAATTGTACATATGCAATGCTAGATAGATGAAGTAGATAGACGAATCTCTCCAGAACACGCAAACGGCATGAAACCAAATATGGTTAATGGTCGGCGTAAGCAAGGAATGCTTTGTTCCCTCTTCCCTTCAATATTGGATATGTCGATGAATTGGGAGAACTTTGAAACCTCCTAGACATGTATTACGCATTCTCTTCCATCGTATACCCGTCTAATTGGGAAATTCAATATTTCGTGAAAATGACGATACCACCTTAAAAGACAGGGCATCCAGCTCCCTCCCTCCCTCATGGGTGTTACATTGAGCGGTTATCGAGCGGCACAGTGGAATTCCAACTATTTACAGTAGTGTGGAGTTTACTCCCCCTCTCAAGCTCTTAGACGCCTCTTTTGTCTAACCAACATCATTCATTCCATGCTCCGTTTTGTCAGTTAGTCTGCCTCTACTCTGAAGGACTCTTTATATAGAAACTACAAATGTCCCATCCACCTCTTGACATTGTACCTATTGTTTCTCTCTCACTCTCTTTCTTTTGTCCCTGATTTTTAGATGTTATTCAATTTTCAAGTTTTTTGATTGACAGAAAAATAAATTCAAAAGATGCCTTTCATGTTTTCTCCAGGTAAGTAATCGATAAATGAATGCACGGCACAGCACAGCACGGCATATTGCCACAATTTAAGTCCGTGATATTCATATTCACATTCATACCACACTCCGTACACACACACATACAAGTTACAACACCCCAATTCTTATCCTGTGATAGGTGAAGATCACCCGATAACCCTGCAAGTAGTGGCGGTGTTTTTTGAATACGCAACTTCATAAGAGGCAACCATTTATCATTTCACTCACTCAATACCCAAAATTCCTATTCCTTTTTCATCCTTCCCTTCTCCATGAGAGATTTCCTTCAATCTCTTCATCAATACCTTTCCCTTTTTTCACAAACTTTATTGAGGGAACATGCCTAATCATCCCGTTTTGGTTTCAGGCGCGGTAATCATAGCTGCTGTGGCTGTAGGCGTAAGTTTCCCCTCTTTTTACAGAATCCATGCAATGCACGACGAAGAAATTCAAAAGACTAATAGAAACAATAGGCGGCGATAGCAGTATATGAATCACCACAAGCCCGTCAACTTGCTGAAGATGTTCGTCGTAGAATTGCAGTCGCATTACATTCCCTCGGCGATGGAATCAATCCGAACAGTCGGCAGCCTCGTTTCAACCGGCCTGAGGATGCAGAGGGTTTTATGCAGAGTGCTTCGGAAGTAGGTGTCGATGCCGATGAGGATAGTAGGAGAAAACAGAGAGAGGAATTGATGTATTGGAATGCAGTACGCATGGAAAGAATGGAAAAGGAACAGAGGATGGATGAGAAGAGACCAGCGGGAAACCCAAGTCGAAAGCCGAGTTTTGAGGATTTCTTACAAGAGGATCCCAGCGCTGAGAAAGGCACTTTTGTTTACAATACTGGTACGGATTTGAATGGTCAAGCCGAAGAGGGTCTTACCCATCGACGAGGTTTCCGAGGTTTAAATCGATCGACAATCTACGCAAATCCATTTGCAGATGAACACGGTATTGACAGCGAGGAACAACAAGCTATGGATAGAAGTTTAATGTCTCCCGAAGGCGGCGAACAATACGAATCGGACTCTGAAGGATTATACAGTTGCCACGAAGGCCAAACTCGACCCCGCTCTCGACAAAGTACTTCCACTCTTTCACCAGCAGAACCTATAGCCCACGAAGATGCCGAAACCCTCGTTGATCTTTCTGAACCATTCAACCCAGACCCACCAGTCTCTGTACCTACCCTTGAGAGTTTGGAAACTGAGCCAACCTACACAGCAAGAGCACAAGACAATGAAAATCCATTCGCATCCATCCACGCCTGGGCTGATCATACCGATAATGCAACCGGCTTTTATTCCCCTCTCCCTGTTACACCTCACGAACGTCCTTCAACCCCAACTGCTACCCAGAGCGCTCAAGTTACTCCCCCTTCACCCACCATCTCCGATCCCGATTACTCTTCTCTCGAATCCCTCGATGGAGATGGAATGATCACTCCCACAGATTCTGCATCATTAGCTGGTTCAGGCGAAGAAGTATGGCACCCAAGAAGCGGCGCCACCAGTGATGCTGATGTCATTAGTGTGGATGATGGTATCGTCACACCTGATAGCTGGTCGGAAATTGGGAGCTTAGCAAGCGAAGATGAAGTACACCATTAATCATTCGTATCAACTCCGTACATTACCCACACGTATTGAGAAGTTACAACGTCCACCCACTTACAAAGCATGCGGTCTATAGCAAGCGTAGGAGTTGCATTCGGCGTCGGATACATACTAGATGTCATATCAGACAAAAAGTCCATGGGAACCATCACAATTAGCTAGCTGCAGGAACAGTAAATTTGGGGGCAACACAATTTGGGAATACAAGCACGGCGTCGGGATCAATGGGAAATAGGAAAGGGGTAAGGTTGGCGTACGTGTAGTGAACATATCTAACTGTTGTCTCTAAATTGATCGACTGACATACACATTTATTCTGCGATTTACTGTTCTTTATTTTGATGGGGTAGGGTGTTTGAATTGGATATCTTCACCCAGTTTTCTATTAGTGCGGAATTTGTGTTTGTATGTGATATTTGTGTGAGGTGATGTTATGTGATATGACAATATATAATGCAATGGACAATTTACTTGTCAAAATTTTCCATCGCTTCTGTAATTTTGATATTCATAAAGATTTGAAAGATTTATTGATGTAAGGCATCGAGAGACAAATTCTTGCTGGTAAGATTAGAAACGCTTCAGATTTAGAATAATGTGATCGAATGGGATGTCCAGATAATTTTGAGTATCATTAACACCTACCAGGTTATAGGTATGATTGCATGTACCTGTTCAAAACGATTTTATTATCTATCTATTATGGTTTGAAGTATTACAAAAGAATTATAACCCAATTCCCAACTCCCAACCCCCAGCCAATACCCTATGCCGTTTATAATTACATTCTTTACAAAATGAGTAGGTAGGTAGGTAGTCGCGGATAGATGTGCATGAACACACAAAAAATACAAGAAAAGTAAATGAAAATGTACAACTCCCTCCCCCGATATCAACCCTCAAGCCGGCACGCCCTCATACACCGCACCCTCTCTAACCCTCCGTCTCCTTTTCCCCTCACCCCTTCTCCCCAAAACTCCCTTCCCGCAATTCACACACAGCACGAGAAAGAAAATGATAAAAACAATAATCGTCGCTACCAACGGCACAACCACGGCTCTCTCTCTCGTATTATTGTCGTTCTCTTCATTGCTATACGGACACGTGGTATTGGGACCGCCAGTAGTCCAGCAATTTTTGGTATCGAGCGAATTAAAATCGAGCCAGATTTTCGGATCGTCTGAGTCGAAGTCGCGGGCGGAAGAGAGGTTTGTGGTGGTTTGGGAGAGGTATGCGTTTTCGAGGGCGGTGCGGGGCGCGGAGAAGATGTAGGGGGTAGGACAGGCTTGCGAAGCGTAAGAGTAGGAGATGGGATAGGTGGTGAGGGTCCAGTTGTAGGGTTGCGAGGGGGCGCGACAGGCAGCGTAGAGTTTGGTGGAGCAGTCGGTGACGTGCCAGTTGGTGGTGGTGAGGTGGAGAGTGGCGCAGCGGAAGAGGGAGTCGTCGTTGTTGCTGTCGCTGTCATTGGAGGAGCGGGGTTCGTCGGGGGCCCAGGACCAGATGGTGGAGTAGGTGTAGTTTTGGTAGGGGAGGTTGTTGGTGTTGGCAGTGGTGTTGAGGAGGGTTGTGTTGAGGGCTGGGGATATACCACAGTTTGTAAGGGAGGATGTTAGGTTTAAGAGGGAAGTGAGGTTGGAATTCGAGTCTGAGGGATAATCGAATCCGGGTATGTTTGCCGCTGTTGCCCAGGATGAGTTTACTTGAGAAACGTCTTCGGTGGCATTAACAAGGAAGCAACCACTTTCTATTACTCCATCAGCACTGACTAACGTATCATTGTCGCGGCGGTTGCTAAGATAGCCTGGAGGGAAGATAGTCCCTGCGTCTCCACTGAAATTATAATTCTCCATTTGAGGATCCACAGAGCCAAATTGTAAAAGCATTCGTTTGCCTTGAGAGAACGCAATGTAAGATTCTGATGGCCAACCATCTTCAGTGGATATAATGCCAAATTCTTCCGTGACGGTAGTATAATAATCCAAATCAGGTCGATATCTTTCTGTAACTTGATACCAAGATGTATTTAAATTTGCTCGATCAGTCCTTAGATCATTTGGTGTATATATGTATGCTGATAAATTTGATGCAAAAAGGAATCTTAGAGATTCTGAAGGATCTGGAAGGTCGGTTGGCTGAGAAGCAGGGTCATCAATGCCGAAACCAGACTTTGCTTCATGGATATTGAGAGTCAATATCAACATATATGCATCAATGTTATTTTGTGTTTCTTGTATGTAATCCAAAAGAAGGCTTGTTAGCATGTTTAGGTTGATAGTGTGAGTGCATGTGTAACTTCCGATATTATACAGCGATTTGTTCGAAAATTTCGGGATTGTAGAGGCTACAGGTAGTGTTGATTCGAGAGAGCTCGCTATTACGTCCACTACAGACGAACTATAGGAAGTAGGTCTTGAAATAAATGTATCATCTACATCTATCGTCCTTGGTGAAGAAACGATGGTACTCGTGCCTACATTTTGCCTAGGAATCAAATCTGTAGTTTGCTGGGCTAAAGTCAGACTGGCTGTGGTGGATGAAAGTGTCGATGTTGAAGTTGGTGTAGAGGCAACATCCGAGCTCGAAACTGGCACAGCAACAGGGCAAAAACTCCATAATTGCCTTGCTTCATCCCAATATAAATCTACTTCCAGTCTCCGGAATCCATTGGCTAATAGATTGGAAATGCAAGTAGCCGCATCATCATCCTCATACTTGAGAAATGAGAAACATGCAGCCGTTAAAGAAACACCAGGAGCCGTAGCATAGTTGATTGGTATGTTCAAGCCCAAATCTCTTTGTGACTAAGAAATAGTTTAGTAAGAGTGCCCATATCGATCCAATCAGAAGAGCATAACACACCAGAAATGCTATATCATAAGGTGACTCCGGAAAAGCATCATTATCTGGTTTATAACTTTCACTCATTTTACAAGGTGAGCATCAATGTCTGTCTTCTACCCAATAGTTGCGAATGTTGCCCCTCTGTTTGTTGTCTTTCCATCCGATGTACCCGAACAAATGTGAATGCTGTCATAGCTTGAACGGTCACCGGAATGTAATTTGTGACCTTTGGTAAAAAGTAGGAGGAGGGTAATCTGTTCAAGTGGTAGAGAAATGATCAATCATCCTTATGAGAGACTCTGGATGATAAAATCGGTATATATAAAGGTTATAAAACCTAAGAATGTGAAGTTCTGTTTTCATTTTGTCATTTTAGCTCTATTTGGATAGCCGAATCGATGATGAAGGAGCACTGGTGGAGGTTTAAGAGATGAGCTCGGTTCAGCGATCGTATAGCTTGGATGCCTGAGGACGCTAATTCTGCCGATGCTCAGATCCTTGTCGGAACTCGGGAATCATGTACAGTGTACAGCAACTTAATCCTTGGAAGTGCCGTGCACCGAAGCTCCGTGCACCGTTCATGCCAGCATGCCTCACGAGTTACGGCTTACCTCATCTGCCTTTTAACGTCCGCCACATTGTGTGGCTGTATAACCCGATTTATACCCACACCAAATAAAGATTTGGACAGATAACTTTAATAAATCTTTATGGACTGATTCACTCGTTCACTCATTCACTCACTTCAACCACATTTCTTAGTACGAGTTCCCCTTGCATCCACCACATACTGTATTCGACTTTACAATTTCCAATATGGATTCTCCAAATGCAGATCCCCAACAAGGACCACCACCAGGACTAGGTCAAATTCAATTCAGATTGCCAGACGGTTCACAACCAAGTCCGGAACAAATACAGATGATGCAGCAGCAAATCACTCAGCAGGCTAAACAACAAGGATTATCGATACCTGATTTCATAGCAAAGATGAATGCGCAAAATCAAGCCCGATTACAAGCCCAACAGCCATCTCCAGAACAAATTCAGGCCATGCAGAAGCAGCTGGCTCAAGACGCCGAAAAGGCTGGAATGTCTGTACCTGACTTTGTAGCAAAGATTAAGGCGCAACAAGCCCAACAACAAGCTCTACAACAAGGACAACAGCCATCTCCAGAACAAATTCAGGCCATGCAAAAGCAACTAGCTCAAGATGCTGAAAAGGCCGGAATGTCTGTACCTGACTTTGTAGCAAAGATCAAGGCTCAACAAGCTCAACAACAAGGCCAACCACCGTCTCCAGAACAAGTCCAGGCGATGAAAGAGAAATTGGCTCAGGATGCAGCAAAAGCTGGTATGACTGTACCCGAATTTGTGGAAAAGATAAAGGCGGATGCATTGGCCCAACAGCAGCAGCAAAGAGAAGCTGCAATGCAACAGCAGCAGCAGCAACAAAATCAACCAATTCAACCAGGTCCTCCAAATCCAGCAGCTATTGCTCTCGCAAATTTCTTGATGAGTCAGGACTTGAAAGCAAGAACATGTATTTTGAATGGTCAAAGAAAGGACATGTTCAAAGGTAAGCATTTTCACTACCGCATTGCAACTAATTTCTAACATACAACCACAGTGAAACGTGCTCTACGAGCCATTCAGTCACCAGCTTATGAAAAAGCTCGCAAGAAGAACCCACTTCTCCCCGAGATTACTGATCGCGCCTCACTCGAAAATTGCTTCAAGCTTCTCCCACTTTCTCTCCTTGCACTCCGTGTTTCTAAAGTCGACCCTCATGAAGGTCATGATCATGCCCCTGGTGCTCACAGTACAAAGCGGGTGAAAGGACTTTGGACTGTTAAAATTGAACAGCAGCAAGAATGCAAGGAGGAGCTCCATTTCGTATGGCTTTATGAAGGTACACAAATCAAACAGAAGTTGTACGCTGCTGGAGCATTAGCGATTGTATTTGCAATTGTTATGTTCCCACTTTGGCCAATGAAGATGAGATTGGGCGTATGGTATCTAAGTATGGGTATGCTTGGATTATTAGGATTGTTCTTTGCGATGGCAATTTTCAGATTAATTCTGTTTGGTATTACAATGTTTGCAGTACCTCCTGGATTATGGTTATACCCAAATCTTTTTGAGGACGTTGGATTCTTCGATAGTTTCAGACCAGTCTGGGGATGGCAAGAGGTGAGATTTCCTTCCCATGAAATATCTTGTTATAGAGCAGGAAAAACTAACATGATTTTTAGGAGAAAAAGAAAAGCAAGAAAAAGTCAAAGTCAAATGCCTCTGCCAGCGCAAGCGCTATTGGAGCAGCAATGACAGGTCAACCAGCTCCAGCATCGGCAACTACGACAGGGTCAACAGCACAAATTTCTACCGGAGAAACCACACAACGAAACCTAGCACCAAGAGTTGAAGAGGTGTTTGATGAAGAGTAATTACGCGGTGAATGACCTTACTACGTGATATGATACCTGGAAGGCGATTTATGGATGGGCTGATGGATCGTTTTATGGACGATCGGAAAATCACTGGTGTACAATAACTTTATGTGGATATTGGGAGGGAAATAATATTCTTTTATCTTGATTATAGGTCTTTGATTCTACTTGCGTCTACTTGTTTATCTCGAGTGAAATCGTACTACTTAAACTTACATTTGATAAGTGGTTATAGATAAACATGATTCAATTCTGACAGCAAATACCAAGTGCAGCAGCCTTCCCATACAAGACATAGTGTCTCGGCTATTGGAACACATTCTTATAAAGGAGACATAAAATTCCGTCTTTGGTTCTCTGATTTTAATGTACTATTGTATTTGCAATATGCTGTGAATGTGCAATGTATTATGCTAAATAATAAATGCACCGTTTCTAGGTATTTCCTATGTTTAATTTTCTATCAAGATGCGAATATCTAATCTCCAACTCCATCCAAAAGGCAAAAGCTTCAACTCTCAGACTTCAGAGGCTATCCGAGTGATCATCCAAATGTTCAAACTGTCTTCCATAGTCCTCTGGAAGCCTGAGATTTTTCGGCAATATATACTGGCCTCGACAAGTCCCCATTGTCCTACAATCTAGATCGCACTTCCCGTAGAGTCGACAATAGCACTTTTGTGCACTCGGACACGCCTGTCTATTAAGTCTTTCCAAATCCACCATTCCCTCAACCTCACCACCTTCTTGTTCTAAAAACAACACGTGCCACAAATAACTCAATATTCTGCCCGCTACCTTATCATCCTTAGGTGCGCCATCAGGATTCAACAGCCACTGTCTAAGCGCCACATATTCCTCTCTCTCATGTTTCCAAATACTTTTCCTCGAAACGACAAATTGTGCACAACATTGACTTTTCACAACATCCGTTCTACTCAACTGTTTCCCCTCTCCGAATAACACTCTCAGCGCCTTCGGCATCGCCGCATCAGAAACTGCTCTTTTGTCCCACGGTTGCAGGGATGCTTGCATACTCGTCTCGAGACTTCCCTGGGCTACTGCTTTATCGCTACACGTGCTGAGACTCCAATCACATTTGAGATTATGATATCCGTTTTCCGCCAACGCACTGTTGAGATCAAGCCGAGATAACAGATCGAGATTGTCGTATTGGGGATGATCGTTATGCCACTGATAGCGATTCCCATGGACAAATACCGCGCCTGCCGCAGGGATATTCGCATAGTTATCGATGAGGAATGTGAGATATGGCATGGCTTCATGCGCTCTGTTAGCGGGCACTTGGAGCACTTTCTGAGAAGATTTCAGGAGAGTGGAGGAATCGACATTGTAGATGCAGATGTGATATTTGTGGCTGAGAGAATCCAGCCAGCTGGGATCGCCGTCGGCTTCGACGCGGGAGACGACGAGAACCGGTTTTGAGGTGGTGGAGAGCCCGGGACAGATGCCGTGTGCAGGGGGGATGGGGATCCGGGATTGTGCATCGTGGGTGTACCGGATGCGGGTCCAGGGGAAAGAGGTATTGCTGGAAGAGCGGTTGAGGTAGATGATGAGGAAGAGGGCGCTGCTAAAAAGCGTGAGATGCACGAGGGCTTTGCGGGTTGTCCGTCTCATTTTGCGGGGGAATTCGCTGATGCTATGTAGTGTAAGGGTGTGGAGGATAAAAGGTGGAGATGAGGAGGTTTGAGAGTTGGGATGGGAATTATATTTATTTGTCTGTGCAAATAACCCGAGCAAAACATTAAACGTTTCCCAAAGTCGGTCGACCTTTTAAAAATCAATAAAGATATCCCTGCCGGTCCCTGTGGACAACTTGAGGGAATTCCGACACCCTACTACGTCTAGTATATTGTGAGGGTCCGGCGGCAAATCTAACCGAGCTCACTAAAATTATAATGATATTTGAAAATGAAGATGCAATTTCTTAACTTTTCCAAAAATATGAATATCCATGAGACGAATCGACTTTCAACCCGAATCTCTACAAGGACTTAGAATTTCACAAGATCTAAAGAAACTTCAAAATAACAATCGAATTTCCATCTCCAAAGAATGATTTTTTTGGCTAGTTTTGGCAAGTTTTAACCGGGCCCTCAATTATCAACACTAGATAGACCTAGTAGTCCAAACCCTTCCGCGGCCTCCTCGTCCCTCATCTCCACCCAGACACCCAAGAGCCAAAAAAAAACTCGTTTCAAGCTCCCACTAAACTCTCAACCCCCCCCTCCCCCCCAAAAAGCAACAAAGTGGATTGTATCAACTCGCAATGGCGAATGAAAAGCTTGAACTCATGGGATGTTTATAGTGTACAGAGAAGCTGACTCGAAGCTGGCGATCTAAATTTTTAGGGCTTTCATGACTTATTATTACTTGTTACTGACCATTATCAACGACGAAGATAGGAGTAAAATGATGTAAGCGACAGACATATGTATCTATGACGCGTGATTCACAACCAATCACGGTAGCTTAAGGTTTTCATTCTTTTCTACTATTCTACTTTTCTTCATGCACGATAATGATAATTAATACCTCTAGGATTATGTAGAGCAGAATATACATATGCCGACTAATACTAATGGATGTTAGGTCGATACATACCATGTGTATTTCTCGTGATTCGACGGTTTATAGTAAATCAATCAAAAATAAATTGAGAAATTTCCTCACATTTGAATTGCAATACAAGTGCACTCGACACTTTGCTGTTAGAATATAATCTTGGGAGTAAGATTTTATTATAGCTTGCTCATGTGATGTCCATATTCATGGTATCTCTGATTACGTATGTATAGTTCCTCAGCAAGATTCTTCCGTATGCTTAATTTCATATGACTTAAGTTAGGTATCTTCCCTCTCGATAAAGACATATGATATGTGCGTTTACTGCCCACCTTCCCAGGTATCTTTTGCTCCATCTCTCGCTCTCGGGTTATTATTACAAAAGTGCCAAATTCGTACAAGATGTATGCTCTTCGTTATACAATCATTCAATCCTATGTTCATTGAATTTGTTTTTTCATCAGCCTACCCCCTTTCCCATTTTCAGCCTAATCATCTTATCCATCAATCTACTGCCAATCGTCATCACCCGCAACATCGTAATCAATGTTTTCTTGCATTTCTCTCTCACCACCATGACCACTCATACCCATTGAATTAGAATCTTGTGCCATGGCATCACCTTCCATTGCACCTCCCATCTTGGAATCTGATTCTGTGTTACCACCTCCGGTTGAGCTCTGAGTGTTTGGCAATGTGACCGGTGGCAGGGGCGTTTGAATCCATGATAGTTCAACCTTCCCTACTGATGGGATTTCGCCGTTCTGAAGCCCGTACATGAATTTCTCGGCTGTGTGACGATCTTTGAAAGTAATCTGACAGCCGCTTGGCGTATTTGTGAGTTCAGTATATTCACCAATACCCTAAGACTTTATTAGTACACGTAGTGTTTCGACAGAAATTTTGAGGGGAGGGGAAGGAAGTCATACCAAAAGATGCTCTCTCAAGCTCTCGTCCGTCTGAGGATTTGTAAAGTCGACACCACTAACGGCAATCTTCTTCGTTCGATTGTCAAGATTATAGCGGGCCGGAGCACCACCAAAAGCAGCACCGCCACGTCCTCTGAAACCACCTCGAAATCCACGTGGAGCAAAAGTACCTCTTCCTCTATAGCCACCACGTCCGCGACCTCGTCCACCCCATGTATCGTCAGAAAGAGGGCTGTCCAGACTTGGTAAACCTAAAGATTGAGCCTCCGCCTCTAAAGCAGCAAGTTGTTTCTTCAAAGCTTCCGTTTGAGACGAAGGTGCAGGTGCGGGAGAACCACCCTCTGTATTGATACCTGGAGATACAGATTTACCAGACTTGGCTGCAAGTCTTTCCATCAACTTTCTCTTTTCCTCGGCTTGATTTTTCAGAAGCTCTTCTTGGCGTCTTTCCAGCTCCTTACGAGTGGCTTCCATTTCCTGTTTCTTCTTCATTTTTTCCTCGTGGGCTTTCTGTACTTCTTGCTGCTTTTTTGCGAATTCCTCGATATCAATTTGAGGTTCATCCGTCTCTCTTGCAGGAACTGGGCCAGATGCACCGTTGTTATTTGCGCCATTGAAAGATCCATTAGCAGGAGGTTTTGGAAGCGCTTCATTATTTGTGAACCAATAGACCTTTACAAATCTGTTGTCAAAAATGACCTTAGGTGAGCTGTATGCTGAATTCGCCCCGTTCCAGTCATCAAATGTGACCAATGCCAATCGTTTATATGGTTTCATATCTACCTCCTTGATGGTACCGAATTGAGAAAAAAATTCTCGAACAGTTTCCTCTGAGAACTTATCTTCTGGAATTTGTTCTACTACGATTGTAGTGTTGTTCTTATTGAAGTTTGCTCGGTCTGATGAGAACTCTGATCGTCTCGCGCCTCTGTTAGAATGCATTTGCGATCCACCTCTGCCCATAGACTGCCCTCTGCCACGTCCCATACCACCACGGTTGTTTTCAAAGCCGTTGTATGGTGCCGGTCTTTGCTTGTTATCATTCTGGTTCTGATTTCCGGTCATAAGCGACGCATTGCTTGGATCGTACTCGTCTGTAGGTTTGCCAGCGCCTCCAGGAACATATATCGAATCTTGACCATGCTCGAACATACAAGTATTTCCTCTCGCGCAAAATCCCTTTTGGTCGTAATCCCTACATCTTTGTTTCCGCTGGCCCGTTGGGCCTGGGTGTCCTATGTTTTGATTGGCTCCGTTAGGAGGAAATCCTGGCATACCTTGTGGAAGAGGCATACCCATCGCACCCATAGCCTGCTGCATAGCAAGAAGAGCTGCCATTGGATTGTTTGGATCGAGAGGAGGTAAGCCCGTTGGAGAACCTGGCATGTTAGGCATGTTAGGCATGAATTGCGCATTAGGCATTTGCATATGTTGTGGACGACCTTGAAATCCTCCTCTGCCGTTATTGAAATTGTCGAAAGCTCCACGTCCTGCCGCGCCACCTCTTCGAGGTTGTTTAAATGCGCGCGAATTCTGGTCTCCGCCTCCCATATACATTTGAGAATCTCCATCACCTCGTCCGTCAAATGCGCGCTTTCGGGAACCGTTTTGATGGCCCATCGAAGGTCCCATATTTGGGTTATTGAAACCTGGGGCTGATGGTCCGGTAGGTGGCGCTAATTGTTGCGAATTGCGACGAGGAGGTCCACCACTCAAATAGGTCTTATATTGGAGGGCATCGAAGACATCCCGTACGAAAATTGATGTATCCTCTTTCAAGAAGTCGGGAATTTCAGCCATGCAAAGTTGTCGAACTGTATTGATATCTCCATCATGTCGCAATAAAGCAAGAACATAGTCGGCAAGAACATCTGCATCTGCATCTGATCTATAAAGAAAATCAATATCATATCTATAGGATGACGGAAATTGAAGCTGAACATACGTATTTTCAAGTCTCTTTATGATCCATTTCTTCAATTCTCCTGCATCTTCTTCTGGAAACAACATCTTGAAAATGGGATTCTTTTTGTTGAGGTATGCTGTTGAAAGAAGTATCCCCAGTTATTCGTATCAATTTGTTTTCAGGAAGATTATTGGTTTGCGATCATAAATTCATGACTGTCTGCACAAACAGTTTGACTTGGGGAATAAATTATTGAGAGCCTCGGGGACGTTAAACTTTTGGGAAACTGGAAGCTCTATTGTGGTCCGAGCTTATGAGGTGGTCCAAGTGCGCAGTTGCCTCTCTGTACAATCTGTACAAGCAAATATCAAGGAAATTATTGAGTTGAATATATGATGTTGACCATACACAGTTGTTGTTCTGGACATTTTTGAAACCAACATCTCTTTTTTGTACTTGGCTGCACAATGTACTACGGTCTAGTTCAAATTTGATTGGAATCAGGGCTGAAAACTACACCAGAAGTGAAAAATGGCAAATCACTCTGGTGAGTGTCCTCAATCATACAGAAAACATGAAGCATCTGCTCTCATACAAATCTATGGCCCTTCTATTGTCAAAATCTATATCTAAGCATCTAGTATATCCTACAGTTTATGTTTTCATTAATCATTTACACTCTAGCTCCTCTCATCGAAAATCCTTCTGTTTGTTCCAGAAGGCGTCCAAGGCTCAAGAGCTTCTTCAGATGAAGTCTCATGAAGTCCTTTCACTTTAATTACAGGTGCTTTCCCAGGACTTTGATTGTCTGAATCTTTCACATCAACTACAGTATCTTCACTGATACTCCCAAGGTCATCCTTTGTAGTGATTGACCTATTCAAATCCCTCTTTGGAGCACCATTTGATCTCCATCTAATCCATCTCATTAACTTTTGTTTGTAGTCGTTGCTACTAGGTTTGTTTTCACGTGCAGACACATCTGCCTGTTTGAGCCCTTTTTCTTGATCAACAACATCAACTTTCACTGTAGCATTTCTTTTTCGCCAATACCAAATTCCCGCGCAGGAAATTGTTACCATACTTAGAGCTAAAATCACAAAGGCTATCTCCTTCAGCTTTGCTTTTTTTCTCTCTTCCTCAATACCATTATGGGACTTGGGATTGGGAGCTGTAGGTACCGGTATCAGAATACTATTAGGATCGGCAGTATCGCTGACCATGCTCGCTGGACTTGGTGGTGCTGGTCCCGTTGTCCAATTGGAGGGTTGAGATCCAAGAACAAAATCCATTGTTCCGCCATTCGCAAAGACATCGCTCCAGGTAAGCCATGATTGATTCCATGGTTTCCCATTAACTTTGAGAGATTGAACATAGAAGGAAGACTCGGATCCGTCAACAGTGGTCATAGCAAGTGTTTTTCCGCCACCAAGTTGAATGGTTGTGTTGGCGAACCATGGGCTGCCAATTAAGAAAGTGGTTTGCCCTACCATAGGGTATAAACCAAGCATATTCCAAATTAACCATGATTCCATCGCGCCAGCGTCACTATTTCCCGGTAACCCACCAGGTGTAGGTGAGTAATATGACTTTGCAATGTATCGAGATTGCATCACACTCAAATCTTGTCTTCCCACGTAATTATACAAGTAAGGTGTGGTGAACGATGGCTCGTTGCCCGGGTTAAAAATCGTATTGTTGAATGCTGAGGAGCGCCCAGAGGTGTTGATCCCAGGTTTAAACATGGTGTCAAGACGGTTGACGAATTTTGATGGTCCGCCTGATAATGCGATCAGTGTGTTCATGTCATGATGCATATTGAAGGAATATTCCCAAGGCAGTGCTTCATAGTAAGCATCTCCCCAATAACATCCACCACATGAGAGTGGGTCCTGCTTGATAAATCCTAAAGCACTTCTAGGAACAACAAATCCATTAAACTCTAGAGAAGTAGCATTTGGGTTCCAGTGGTTTACCCAATTACGGGACCTCTTCAAATACTTCGTTGCGTCGTCTTTCATTCCTAAACCAGTCGCTACTTGATAAAGGGAAAAGTCGTTTAAAGAATACTCGACAGCTCGAGACACAGATCGGCCATATTTTGGTGTAATATACCCATACTGTAACCAATCGGGAAGGGCTCCACGACCTTCTTTCGTCGAAGACGAAGTGTCTCGAGGATCATTGTTATTAGCTGGGGTAACTTCAGCATCTTTGACCATAGCTTGGTAACCGGTGGTCCAATTCACTGCCCCTCTTACTCCCTTTACATAGGCATCAGCTAGCACATTATCTGAATTAGACCCCCCTTGAATTGCGCCATTGAAATTTGAGGACCTCGCATCTGGCATATAACCCTCAAATCGAAATATATCAATCAATGATCGTATATATTCCTCATATGCTACTGGCTGAAGTATATGAAGCAACGAAAAAGTACACCGGAATAGATCCCAAGTCGTAAAGGTATCATCATAGTATGGCTCTGATGAAATCCAGAGTGGGTTTTCCCCAGTCCGATTGGATGGTAGTAGGTGCATGAAATATAGAGAACTATATAACAACTGCAAATTGGTTTTGTTGGTCTCGGTAGTCGCGACTTTAGATAAAACCTCGGTATTCCAGACATTTTTCGCATCGTTGGTCAAGGTGGAGAGCGTTGTACTAGAAGGTATTTGTGAATTGACGTTTTCACAGGCCTGAGCTGATGATATAAAAGATATCCCTACTCTGGAGACTACTTTTGTAGTGTTGAAACTGAATACGGCTCCCAGTCGAGTTTGAGAAGAAGCCAATTTCTCCGTACTATAACTTGCAACTACGCTTCCATTAAGGCTCGTTCCGGTAAATGTCTTTGTCGTCGCGGGACTTTCGAAGTATCCACAAAAGTATATTCTCCAGTCAGGTGCCATATTCCATCCATTGTTATAATCACCAAATCCTTCATAGTGTCCATCCTCTAGTACGGTAATGTTTCCGCCAAGGTAATTCTGAGAAAGACCTTGTTTTCGGTAAGATGGTAATACATGAGACACATCAACAACTACGTTTGGGGTGCCTTTTCCCTCTGGAAATGTGTACTGATAAAAGCCCGCACGACTTGTTGCCCCCAATTCGACAGTGATGTTACTTCCTAGCGAGGCTTTGTAATATCCTATCGATGTGATATCGGCAGAGGCCCGAGTATCATTTAGGTTAACCAGTGGGTTAGTTATATCCCCAAGTATTGGCATCTGTGAGACAACACCATATTTCGGTGATCCTCCAGTTCCACTCTCGTGCATCATGGAAAATCCGGTAAAGTTGCCACGTAATGCAGCTCCAGAATAACTATCACTTCCTGTGAACATGTCAGGCCCAAGCTTGACCATACCAAAAGGTAAAGAAACTCCAGGGAAAGTATTGCCTCCACTGGCCTCGCCATTCTGGAAAACACATTAGTTGAACTCTGGTATTGGGCAACGTGTAAACTTACTGATGTGAGAACATATTGTGAATAATCTACAGTAGACTGGGATACCACTCCAGTTATGAGCCCAAGTAGGGCAGTGTAAAAATACATTAGAAAGGTTTCAAATAAAATCGAAATGCGTTAGAAGTCGGCTTCAATCTCATGATCGTGGAGTACTGAACCATCCAGGAAATAGTGAAATAGTCGAACTGTTTTATATGATCATGCATATTAGCAGTGATGGATTCAGAGATACGTACACATCCTCAGCTTCCTTTGAGGAGTGGTACCAAACGTATAGAGCGTCTGATGTGTAGGAGCGAGTCTTTACATGAATAAATGGGGAAGTTTATAATAGTGCTGTGAATCATAAAGAAATGTGGAAGCAATGAGAGGGATCTAAAAATGACCGAGTAACATCTATCAAAACGATCTTCCGCTAGAACAGTACAGTTAAGTCAAGTGTTGAGAAAGTAAGGAATGATCGATGAGTAGAGTACAGCAAGAACGAAACACGGCACTTGTGACTTCCTTTAAGAATGATCAGGAACTTCATACTGTATTTCACGATACTAATTACTTGAGATCTGGACACTAGATCAATCCATTTGGATCTCTTGAGGTGTGCGCTGGTCCTGCGCATCTGAGCCATAATGAGGGGTCTGAACATTGCAGGCCTGCGCAACCAATAGAACGCTATAAACCCAAACGTTTCCTCAAACATGGCCCCCAGATTCATCAATTGTGGAGGTTTGATGAGAATATGATTAACCAAACAAAGTATGTCTCTCACGTATTGTAAGAGACTTGTTTGGATTTGTTTGCACAAAAGGGGGTCCATCTCCAAATTAAGCTTCTCATGCAGTAGCTTTAAATCGGCCCCCCTAAGCCCTAGCCACATCGGCAGATTTGGGTACCAATAGGATTCTGCACTTTACCATCGTGCTTCCATTTTTATCATTTTCGTACCTGTCAATCGAATCGAAGTAGATTGTAGCTACTTATGTTATGTAACAGTTGCTTTCAATGTCACTGAATGAATCTATTAAGATCTCCCTCTTTCTCTAATCATGGGATTGCGCCTCCAACATTTGATCTCGACATCACCCCATCCCTTTCCATCTAATTGCAATTGTTGGTGGCTCATATGGTGAATATATACGAGAGATCACACCACCTGCAGTCAGATATCCTCTCTGTTCTACTGCGTAAGTACGATACAACTGTCTAGAAATCATTCATGGCATGATCTATTTCGTTTGAGCGGAGAATATCCAACAGCAGCTGAACCAGGCACAAGATGACCGTGAACCACTGGCGAGCATTACAAAAAGCCTCTCGAGTCTATTTCCCACAACAATTGAAATGCTCTTGACCAAGATTGCCGACCGAAACTGAGGCTTGCAAAATCGATCCTTCCGAAGAATGGAAACTTATAAATATCAAGCTTTAAGCTGAGGTGACCGACCTTATTCAAGCTTCCGGCGACCACTATACAGAATCCTGAGTGTAATAGACATTAGGCATTACTACAGTAAGCATGTACAGTCAGGATCTATGGCATTCTAGAAGACAACTCCTACATGAGCATGGTTTCTCAAACACGTCGCATCCATTATTGCGCCTTTCTTACTGTGCAGTATGGTGGCATATACGGATGACATGGGAGTGAGATTTATAATCGAAGTGCTTGCCATGTTATATACTTCTAAGCTCGGCGAAGCCGGTATTCATATTTGGCTGTTCTTCCCGATCGAACATTACAATGTCCTTAGAAACAGATTGTTGGTTGGTGAATGAGAGGAAGAGAGTCCTGAATTTTAAAATTATCTCAACGATAAATAACCTTTCTCATAGCTTACCCTGCCTCGCCCTCCTTCATCAATAATAAATCATCCTCGCCTCCTCACTCACACTCACGCATATCCACCACCAGCCGAGAGAGTTTCACTGACCTGATTCATGCCTTTCCAAGAGTTTCTTGGCCAACATTCAGAGATTAATCAACACGTGTGTCAGATACAAATACCCCGCGTCGCTGCCGTGTCTCTACAAAGATGGGAAAGATGGCGAAAGATCTAATGGCAGCTTTCTGTCTCATTCTGAGTCGAACGAATGGGATCAATATACAATTATATAAAGCCACGATACATGATACACGATACATGATACACGACACACGATACACGACGTATGATACACAATCGCTCCCGTGTATTACTTAGAAACACTATTTTACGGCATACTACTCACATACCAGAATCCTCCTCGTTCCTTCAAATCTTATATTTCCTCTTCGATGACCATGATGATATGAAGCGTTGGTAATGTATCATTGTGAATACCTAGGTACTGATAGTAAATACCTGATGATCATCAATGTCATATTTCAATAACGAGCCACCCACCACCATCATCAAACTTTGCGTCACTTAGCAGATCCCAACATTTAGCTTTAGCTTTCCAAGGTGATAGAAACTAAAAATACATATCACATCGTGTGGAAATCTCATCACATCTAGGTAGGTTACTCTCTGCCGGATCGTCCTAGATGTCAAAACGCACGGATTTCTTCATCACAGAAAACGTTCATTGAACGACCTGATCGTGCATGTTAAACCTAGAAACATACATGTGTTTTCGTAGATCTCTTTTAATAGCTTCAAATTATTTCTTGCATTAGTACCAAACTTTTGTCCTGCAAGGTACAGAAGTATTACATTGCTTGAATTATGTTCACAGCCATCCAATTTTTAATCCTTCCATTCCTTTCAAGTACATCGAAGTACATCAAAGTACATCAAAGTATACCAAAATGAGAGAAAATGTCAAAGAGACCATTCCTGTCGGGGCAAATCCTTTCAATCGACTGGGTAACTTTGCCGCCCACTGGCCAATCTAGCGGTCTATCTCCCCTTCCAACCCCGCCCACCCCATCTCGTCACAACCTATCACCATGCACCAACAGAAACAATTGTGCGTAACTGCAAGCAAGTGCGAGCATGCATCTGCACGCCATGGAGTAATCGTGGGTAATCATGGGTAATGTGGGATAATCATGGGTCATCTACAACCATCTCAAGCCTTACAATGCAATATTTACCCGCTGCGAAGAAACGCAAATTCGGGGTGCCTTTTGCTTTCAATTTCGAATAGGCTTTTTCGGGCGTCTCGATCTTTGACGGTCTGGTACGACGTTCCCATTTATGCCTAGATACCCAATCATTAAGATAGAGTTATCACATTCTTCAAATCTCATCGATACTTTCGCAATGATGCTCTCTTAGCTTTACACTTAGTTGTTTCCTGATTTATTTTTTTTCCCTTTGGAAAAATTCTCACTCTCGTTTTCTATTGTCTATTGTCTATTGTCTTTTGTCCTTTTTTCTATTACATTTAATTCAACTTGTGTTCGGTATGAAGTCGTGGTCATGCAATCTTTGAGCAGGTTTCTCACTGATGCGCAAATGGCATGGTTAACTTCTTCCATCAATTGTTGTGCGGCGGGGGACGATGTAGAGAGCTGTGGTAAGCAAGCAAATTACAATGTTCAAGTCTGAAAGCTGGAATTCTAACGAAACATCAAGAACCAGAGAAATCAATGCGAATAATAAATGGTCAACCTCAATTAATATCTCCCCCATTATCACAACCTCCAGAAAGGCCACCAACAGCATCTGCTTTTGAAAGACCAGACACGAGAGGAAAAGATTGGGCGAGAACTCGATCGAGGACGTCAAGTCGTGGAAGCAGCTTTACTTTGAAAAGAAATGTATCATCTCGTGCTTCCAATCGAATGGTGATTGGTGCGCCGTATAACTTCCAACATCATACAGAAACGAGTTATGTGAGAGAGCCCGAACGAGTCGTACTTCGAAAAGAACCGAAATTGCGACAGTTGGAATTGAGTATATACTTACCAGGGAATCGATTATCACCATTGCCTGAATTTGGACCTCACTTCAATGAAGACAAGATGAATCGTCCTTTAGTTCATATGAGAAGCGAGTCAGCGTTGGAATTTAGGGTACCTAGAAAACCAGTTCTGTCGACAGTTATGGAAAGGAGGTCAATGAATACTGAGGAGCTGTTGAATGCTTTGTCAAATGATTTGCCTCACGAACGTCCTACACGATTGAGAGCAAACACAGAACCACTTGCGTATGAGAGAGTCAAGTCTGCATTACTAGAGAATATGGAATTGGACAAAAAGTTAAAAGAACTTGATGACGCTATCGAGAGACGAAGTATTTATCTAGCCAGTCGACCGGTAAGCCGTGCAAGCCGAGCCGAAAGCCGACAAGAAAGACGCGAGAGTATATACTCGGAGTTCACAGGTAAGTCTCTGATCATATCATTATACTCTAATGTGACAATTCTAACAAACTCAAAGAACCCATGCCACTCATCACCGAGCTTCCACTCCACCGTGTCGATCATCGCCCTCAAACTGCACCCTCTCGTCCTCGCCGCATGAAATCCCTAGACTCTTCTTTGCACGCACCCAAACTCCTCAAAGAACGTCCATTACCTCCCCCTCTTCCATTAGTCCTCCAAACACCCCAAATTACAAATCAAAGAAAATCTCTATCGCGGGTCTCCTCCTGGTTATTCCCATCCGGTTCTGAACAACAACACTCCCGTCACATGTCCCTCGATTCAGTTACCAACACTCCCAGACCCGTAACATCTAGAGACGGCTTTTATCAATGTATCGAAGTCAAAGAAATCCATAATCCACACAGTGTTAGTAGTGTGAGTAGTATCAAGAGTGAAATTGATGGCAATGAAGATTACGAAGCGACGAGTTGGAGTGATAGTCCAAGTCTGGGATATGGAGCTAGATATGGACGTGGATTGGGGTATGAAGTGACTATTAGTGCTGATAGTAAGAGGTTGCAGGTAGCGCCACCAAGTAGAGATGGGGCGAGAACCTTTGGCGGAAGTGAAAAGGGTGAGGAGGCAAGATGGAGTATGGCTTATGGGTATGGAAGGGATAGTGTCGGAGTTGCAATTTGAGAAATCGAGAGATTTCTTGTTTTGTATTGTATAAATATTAAATGGTTGGTGGGAAAGGAGATTGGGATATGGAGGTTTAGTTGCTCGGTGGTATGCATGGATGGATGGTACGGTCTATTCGATCTGGATGATTCGGATAGTGGTTTTTCTCAAAGTTTTTTGCAAGGGGGAAAAAGGGTCAGGATACTTCCTTTATGATACCACCTATTGTTATTTTCGGCGTTGTGATTTTAGACATACATATTTAGGATATAATAATGAGGATGTGTATGTATACATAATAATATGGTCGATTCTGGTTGATATCATGTTCAATTCATTTGAGATGTGATATTTGGGTATAGAGAGGTAGGTAGCGTTCAAGTCTTGAAATAGAAAGTAGCTTTGCAAGCTGATATAAGAAGTTACGTTTCGGTATTCTCAGAGAGTATTAGTGGTAGGATAGATAGATAGTAAAGAACATATTTCAATTCCCAAGTCAAGAACTGATTTACCCTTTCATATCAAAATATAAAACAGCATTAACATCGAGTATGAGATTGGAGAATTGCGAGTAGAGAAAGTAAGTAGAATAGACTCAATCAAATTTCCTCCTCCCAATCCAATCCAAAAATGCATACACCACAGTCCTCCTCGCTTCCTGTACTATTTATCTACATCTCACTCCCGGAAATCAAAAAGGATTGATTGAGGAGATATAGATGGATATCAAATAAATAAACAGTATAAGTAAAAATGTGAGAATAAGAGCTTTTTTTTCTTCTTCTTCTGGTTATTCTATATATCCATTTATTGAGTGCGTAAAAAATATATGAATATTATTAGATGAATTATTAAACGCATACAAATACAAATTCGCACTCCTTGTGTGCTGTGAAAAACGGCATCTAGTTCATTATCTACAGAGTATTCGTACTCGTGTCCAACCATCACATCACATCACATCACATCACATCAGCACAAAGAACGAACGAAACAAGTGGAGAAGAACCCCTCGCTCACTAGCTCCATCGATTTTCAAAAATGCGAAAAAAGAAAATACTTATAAACATCCAAACATCCAAAAGACGAAAAAGAATTTTTGACAAAAAATGACAAAAACTTAATGATGAGAGTGGGATTCGAACCCACGCCTATTACTAGACCAGGAGATTGGAAACAATCTTACGTTAAGCTTGACCTTAACCTGGCGCCTTAGACCAACTCGGCCATCTCACCCTTTGCTATTTGATGCTGGAAAGTTGGGTTTGTAGGTATATATTATATAGCAAGCACGAAATGTGCCGTGAGGTGGGGGTGGGGAGTTCCAAAAAAGCGTTTATTGAATGAATCACTTGTGTATGTATTATTCTGTCTAGCTTTAAATTTTCAGTGATACATGTAATTATCAGGATATCAAATTCCTAGAGAGAAAATCAAATCAATAAACAACAAATATCATTCTCCCTTTTATTTTTATTTTTTTATACAAAAGACAATTTCGAAAGCCTTTGGTGGGAAAACTTCTTCGTTTCGATAACTTTATTTGGTCGGGCAGTTGATATGCGGGGTTTGAGAGGATGAGGAGGAGGTGAGATCGATTTGAGGGATGATACTACCTACTTTGAACAATTGATATAATATAATTCATTTGCTCACGTTAGTCACATCAAACAATACCAAGTGTATTATTGTACTGTATATAAAACGTCGAATATATATTTATTTGTTGCTCTTCGAATCTTGAAGATGAGTTCTCTATACTCGACTTGATTTCTCGATGGATGATGTACAGACACTTATTGATGAGAGAAAGAGATTATATAGTCAAATTTGAATTTTTTTTTTTTTTTTTTGCATGAAGTCTTCGCCTTGAGGATTTACTAGAACAAAAGTCCTATATTATGTTATATTCCTATTCCATATCGACAAATTCAAGGATATCTATCATATTGCATGCATACAATCTTTATTACTCGGCACACACGCGAAGAAGCACTTCTAGACGAGCAATCAATCAAGAATATTCGCTACAAAGTGATTCTATTCTATCAGATGCAACTTAGATAGATAGATGTGCACATAATTCCCTCAATATCCATCAACCCAATATTCCTCCTTTTAAACTTCAAATTTCAAATTCCCTCATCAGATACCATATACTATATCTCCCTCGCAAGATAAATACCTACCTAGTACCTACACATCAGCTACATCGACAAATAAAACAATAAACACTATATCTATAACACAGCATACAAAAGATCCTCATAAATCCTTTCATCTCGGCACTCCCTAGATATCCTTCAAATATCGTGCAAAATACGAATACATGCATAACTCGGCGCGCCATAAGCTTCCATCCATCCATTCATCTTCTTCCTCTACAAGACAGAAAACATGATACACACAGTATCCCATTACATTACATCACACCACACTACACTACACGAAACCCGATGATCTCATAAAAATAACAATGATCTATCTATGTATCTATGTATACCACATCTCAAAACTCAACTTCCTCATTTACCCTTCTCGCCAAATACTTCTCCTTCCATCTCCATAAATACGTACTACATACAGTACAATACAATAAAGCCTTCGCCGAACCCCTTCCCTTTCACACACTGTGTAAAATCCTCTAAAAATGTATTTCTAAAAAGTATAGTAGTAAAGAAGCTAACCACCCGCTCCCCAAAATTGAAGTCATATCATGAGAGTGCATTTGATTCCCCTGCCAATCATCCTGTACACAAGCGCCCACCTAGGAAGAACATAAAGATATCAACAAAATTATAAAGAAAAACATGAGAGGTGGGAATCTAGCGTCTGATCGTAATCAGAAAAAATGATGCATGCATATAACATGATCCCAAACTCCATCCCTAAGGATCCAATGTACCATTGACTCCTCCTTTATCTAATTTTGAAACATCCCGTGGGTGCCCTCCAACCTGCCAATAACACCGAAATTTCAAGGTCCAAACCCCAGAATAACATCATTGTCATTGCGTCTACTTCCTGAACAAATCTTTCAACTCTTCCAATCTCCTAATCGACGCTTCCTTCTTATCTAATCTTCCCTTCTGGGAATCCATACTCAAGCTCGCCAGCTTTTGTTTTTTATCTTGGATTTGCAGCATTTTTTCCTCGAAACTTTTATTCATAATGAATCGTACTGTCTGTACCTCTCTCTTTTGACCCAATCGATGCACACGATCAATGGCTTGAGCTTCCGCTGCAGGGTTGAATTGAGGTTCCATAACATAGACCTTGTTAGCTGTAGTGAGATTGAGACCGAGACCACCGGCAGCGATGGAAACTAGAATAACAACGATTGATGGATCTTCGCGAAATTTTTCCATGGCCATCGAGCGAGCGATACGAGTCATTTTACCATCAAGACGTGTATAAGGGATATTATTTTCCTGCAAAGCGAGTTGAATAAGGTCAAGGTGAGTTGTCCAACCAGAAAATACAACACTTTTGATTGGTGGCTCGTTCGGTCTTTCTTGTGATTCTTTTCTGGATGCCAGAAGATCATGGATGAGAGCTATCGTCTTGGTGTGAGGTCCACCATAATTTGATAAATCCTTGCCCACTTTTGCCGATTCCTTGGTCTTCAATCGGGATTCTTCTTCCTTGTCTACTTCCTCTTGTTTAAGAGAAAAGAACATAGACGGGGAGATTTGTTGATGGCAAGTAGGGCATCCGACTAAAGAACCGCCAAAAGCCATCTCCTCCAATTGAGATTTGTAAGCACCGATACACAAGCCACAAATGATGTGGAAACATGGTGTCATGTAACCAATAACTTCTTCCTTAGATTCGCCATCAGAATCAACAACATCCTGAGGACCAATCTTCCGATTGCATGTCAAGCAACTATCTGTACCTGTATCTCTCATCAACTTATACATTTCATAAGCCTGCTTGGGCGTCATTCCGTCATGATCTTCGTATTCCTCACTGTCAAGATCGATAGCAGAGTCCTTACTTAGACCGTTCATGATTTTCAAGTCCTCGGCACTCAACAAATCCTTGCCATGAGCGCAGACTTGACGAAGACGCAATATTGATTGCAAAATGTGATGAAAGGTTTTGCCTCCCAATGCGCTTTCTCCCTGAGAAGTAATAACTTTAAGCCTATCCGTTGCATTTTTCTCAAAGATATCATAAACCATACGCTCTTCATCACTGAAATCTAGCCTAACAATCTGATCATGACGCTTGGGAAGGTCGATTTTGTCTTTGAGTCGACGAAGAGTAATGCTGTCAACTAACAATCGAAGTTTGGGAATGATTTCAGGATCGCAAATCTTGAAAGGGGATAGTATATGTTGAGCAAACCCACTTCCGCTAAATGGTTTGACGCGAAGGAAATTCATCAAAGCACCCAAGTCCTCAAGTCGATTCTGAACTGGTGTACCTGTGCATGCCCATCGACGCTGTGCTGAAAGCCTACAAATAGCCTTAAATTGCAAAGTTGATTGTTCCCGGATCATATGAGCTTCATCGAGTACAATTCGAAACCAATTCATCTCCTCGAGAGGATATTTACCATCTTTCTTCTTGTTCCGGTTATTGCATTCGCTAGCGACAGAGCCATATGTAGTAATGACCATATCATATTCTGACAATTTCGTAACATCCTTGATACGATTAGCGCCATGATAGATGTAATACTTCAAAGCATCGGATTTGATATGTGCTCTGATCTGATCTTCCCAATTGGAAATGACACTGAGCGGAGCAACTAAAAGGGTAGTTTTGCAGTTCAAAGCGAGAGTTGCAGGTTCAAACTTGGGCTGAGAGGCAGCCTTGCCTGATTTGAGAATTGGCTGTTCTCTCTGATCGGATTGTGATGGTCTTTGCTTCGCCCACTCTTTCGATTCATCTAGCGTTGTAGCTACCAAGGAGAGAATGCTGAGAGTTTTGCCAAGACCCATCATATCGGCAAGAATTCCACCGAGTACCTGTGGTGGACTTTTGCGTTCCTCATCACCGGTGATAACATTATAATATATCTTCTGGCCATTGTTCCCATGTCTAAGTTTCCACAAATCGCATTTGTCATTCATCTCATAATTTCGCTCCTTTTCTCTATTCACCATGAAGTAGAGACCCTGTTTCTGATGTTTGAGCAGCTCTGTAGTAATTAAACAACTCGGTTCCATCTCTGGTAAATTCTCAGATCTCGGCAATGAGTCGAAAACTCCCAAAACGTCATTTCGGATTTCTTCTGTTGTCCGAACAGGGGCTTGAGAACGAGATGCGTAAGACGAGTATGTACTAGATGTGGGCTGCAAGGCCCTTGAAGGTTTTTCTATAGCATGGGGATTGTGCAATGGAATGCCGGCTTCTACAGAAAGTGGGGTTCGTAACCACAATTGCTTGTGAGAGAGGTGGCGACCAATTTGAAGAGCGTGCTTTTTTGGCCCGTAAAGATTTAAATCCAGATTATAACGAACAGAGCATGGGGAACCCACTGGCTGATCATCAGGCGCCTTTCTCCTTGTAAGAATACGGGCAGCTGTTCTGACACCCATTTTTGGGGAGTCGAGAATAGGAGCGAGTCCAATTGCAGTGTTCACATCGACGCAACCAATAATTTCGCGAGTACAATCGAGAGCGTGAATATTATTCGTCTTATCCCCTTCCTTCCTTCGCAAGACAATCTTTATCTGCGGCCAGTTTTCGGGTATAAGTGATTGGGCTCCAGGTTTTGGGGTTGGTACTCGATGAGCGTTGAGTTGAGATCCTTCAATACGTCCATAGCAAACTTCTCTATCCTGCTCGTTCCCGACAAGTACAACATCATCGTCATCCACTAAAGATAAGTCGAGCACCTGTTTGGTACAACCATCCTTCGAGCCTTCAACCCTCCTGTTTTTCACATATTGTCCGTATGCACCTCCACTAGAACTTCCATTAAATTGTGCTCTGCTTCCCTCCCCGGTCAAGTCTTCTACTCTTCGGCGTTTTTGAGGTACCATGTCGCGATCTGTAATATTATGCATTCGATCCACAAAACTTCCCATGCCTGGCATCTGCCCACTTTGGTTCGCGTATGATGCAAAGCCATTCTGCCCATTCGAGTACGAGTTCACGTTATAATTCGAGTTCGAGGGAGGCGACGGCGTGTACGATCCGCCTGGAGTGTCGAACTGAAATAGAGGCTGGGGAGCAGGTGCTGCCGGTGTAATTTTTGGTTGGGGATGAGGTGATAAACTGGGCGAGGGTCGTGAGTTTTGATTAATGCTTCGAGGATTTAGCAGTTGCGCGGGACTCCAATTTTGGGCATTTGTGGCATGACCGTTCGAAAGTGGTATACCAGGATTGTTCTCATTTTGATTCGGTCTCGATCTTGAAGGGTTTTGGCCTTGTGCGACAGAGAAATTGTAAGTAACAGGTTTATCAAAATCGGTAGGGTAATTTGGGCGTAGGTCTGAACTTCCAGATAGTTTCCCTTGGTGTGAATGTAGGGACTCTCCGTTTGCGAGGGTTGGGAAGTTACCAGAGAAGTTGTTATTCATTGAGGCCATAATTCTCCTTTATGGTAGATAACCTTGAAGATTCGTCACGGTCGCATGCATCAAGTTGTGTGTCGTATGTACTGTATGGGTGTATTGTTATGATGTGTTTGTAGTAGTAGGTGGTTGTGGTGATCGAACCGATAAATTCACAAGAGGGGCAATATTTATCACTAGGGAGGATGGTGCAAAAGTAAGTAGGAAAAAGAAAATGTAGATGAGACTAAAATCATCGGAATGTGATCATTCTGTTTGATCTTCGTATATTCAGTAGATAATTATTGTCTATAAGTGAGGTTTGTGAGTTTCGTGAATATTTATAGAATTTCTTATGTGTGAATGAGTAATGAATAAGTGAATTTATATCGTATACGAAGGAGGTAGATACGGAGGAGAGTAGATATATGGATATGTACGGAGTAGGAGTAGGGATGAGAGAAAGAGATGAGGCACAGCGATAGATGCAATAGAAAATTTCCGCAAGTCTGTGAGATACCTAGGTACGGTGGTAGGCTAATTGAATTAGTAAGCAACGATATATTATTTTCAAGTTCCTCAAGCGATTTACCTAGATAGGTATGTAGGTAGATTTTGCATACAATGTAGATAACTATTACAAAGACAAACAAACACCTATCTATGTAACTCTCATCCATATATGAGACTTTATATGATAAAGCAGGTTCGAGATGTTTCGGCTGCTACCTAGGTATATTCGACGAGACAGCCTCAGCACGCACTTATGCCATCGTTCACGTGGTCATCCTCATCCATCGCCGTTTTCCATTCCCATGCCCATTCGTTTCGTGTTCCCATTCTCAAATCACTGTTATGATCAAAGAAAGACCAAGAATGACTGTGTTTAAGTCATTTACATTATAGGCATCACAGTTCTCGTTTCTTCGATAGATCACGTGGTGTTCCCAGCCTTCGATGACTCGGTCGCTTAGTTGCCAGCCATTAAAAACGAGTACCCCATGTAATCAATTGTCCCTTTACTTAAAACCGTATCAACTCAAAATCAAATCACTAGAGACTATACTGTCTAGGCTTTTCTCGCCGAGCTGATTATAATGATTTGAAAGTCATAATTCTAGCTCAACTCCGAGGTCTCCATGGAGTTTTACATGCTAGGGAACTCGCTTACCAACTGGGAACCAGTCGGCATTAACAAAAGCCGACTAGGACGTGAAGATTTCGATGAGACAAGCCATGAGATGATTCAGAGCCTTAGAAGCTAGGAATAGTCTTGGTATTGCAACGGTTGGATTTTAATACTAGTGGCGGATAGCGTTTGTAACCCTAGAACCTCAATAATACCTTTCTGAAATTCATTGCCAAATTCTCTTTCGTATCGCGATGAGCTGAATTCGATACCAGTTCTTTCTCCTGGAGTCAAATTCAAAAAACAATCACCCCTTATAGATTTGCTAAGCTCTGTACTTGAAGAGCAAGATATGAGCAGCTTAAAGGTCGCTCGCATATCGGTCGCCTCTCGAAGCTCTAAGCAAGAATCCACCACCAGCTGCATATCTTCGAAATGAGGGCCATGATGATCACAGTAAAAATCAATGCCATCAATGATACAAAATGAGGTTACTTCTCTATCCAAATGTTGCACGAGATTCTCAAAAAGTCATCGGAGCGCTTCAAGATTATCTGCCTTAATCTGCTCGATGTTGTCAAGACTTAAAAATTTCAAATCGAAGTGATCTTGTGAAAGTAACTGCGCGAGAAAGCTCTTGATCATTGAAACACCTCCCGAATAGGGTTCATATTGTGTCGATCGTGTATGAGATCCGCAGAAGAAGAAGACGGTACGGAAGCGGTCCATACTGATCAAATTCTTAATCAACAGTGAGCAGAAGAGAGTGAGAGGGGCTGTCGGCTCGGATGATCTATTCCCATGGATTAGAAGCTCTCTAGATACTGGGTTGACTAGCCATTGTCTAAACTGTGAAGATTTTGTGATAATTTCGGGCAACTCCTGGCCTGCTAGTTCAAATCGGTACGTAGATCTCAGGGCGTGCGCTAGATTTTGGTTGGTTTGTTCAATATAGCTTTGTGGCGCATCACTCATCGGTCGTATATCGAGCAGCCTTTGCAAGTCTCCTTGGGATATATGGGGTTCTTGAGGCAGCCCTTGTTGGAGAGGTGGTGTAATAGCACGAAAGAAATTGTTCTCCACTCGAAGATACATGTTTTCGTCTAGAACATGTCAGCTTTCTTCAAGTAGATACTAATATCACAACAAGGTCTCTCACATCTTAAAGCTTCTTCTTGGGCATATCTTCGTTTTAGATTCTCTTCAAATTCTAGGAACATTTTCTTCAATATTGTAGGTAGTTCGGAAACTTCATTGTGAACTTGAATGTTTCAGGTCAGAACGGAAAGTTAAGTTTGATCTATAAAGCTTTGTTAGAGGGGCCATACCTTGTTGGATACCATTATTTGCATCAATCACGCCAGTGTGTGTCTCGTGATTTTCCTTGAAATTGGCCTTTTCTGCTTCACGATGAAGACGCTCTCCATACGTGTTAATATCCTTGAGGCTCGTTGTGATTGAGTTTTTGTAATCTTCGCCATTCCAAAGCGCCTCTGACGCTTTAAGTACTGTATAAACTGGCCTCTTGAGCTGCAATTAGTATTTGCAGTACTACATCCCAGTCTGTTTGGCTTCGAATGGTGTATTTTGTGTTGCATCTCCTCTTTGGTTTTTTGTCGTATTCTTTTTAAAATTCGTCATCATTTCTGGAAACAAAGCTTGATGTGTTCCTGTGTGAACATGATGAATGACTTCAATTCTATAAGCTGCTGTAGTAAGGCTTTAAGCGAATGCGAAAGAGACTAGCTCTTTCAGTAGGTCTATATAAGGCCTAATACTTCCTGTACATAGCTAGCTCTTTAAACAGAATACAATACAGACAATTAGGACCTACAATACGTGGGTACTACGTCTTCCGTATCCTTCTCATACAAACAATTTCATCTTGTAAGTAAACTAGTGAAGCGACTTCCTTTGATATAAACACCCTTCCGTACCGTTTCTTGTTTGTAACGGGCGCAACAACCCTGTACAAGAATTCAAGTGTCCTCTTACACCATGAATTCTGATATATTTTCGACCATTCACAATCATCAGCCATCATAATTGCCAGAATATCACGAGCATTCACGGTGTGCCATTGTGCCAGATCAGGGGCAGCATTGCACATTCGCTTACACAATCTGCTTAGACGAAAACGAAGTACATTTACACTGGCAGAAATCTGCACTTGCCCCCCTTTTCCCATCCCATCTTCTCTTCCCTCGGTTAATAAAATACGAGTAAGTTGCTATTACAACAGTCAAGCCCCATCAAAACCAAGGCAATAAACCAATAGTATTAATATGTAAGACATTTTGGAGTAACACGATATAGCAAAAGACTCACAATATGTAGTTGTTGGTATCACATCGGTGGGTATGGTTTAATGTATTGTATTGTGTCTATCTGTTCAAGATTCAGAGCTACGAGAGCTATATGCAATACGTTCGTGTGCATATTCGCTCGTGTCGCAATGGTAGTAAGCCCTAGTAGACCAACAAGTATATACTATTATAAAGACATTCAAAAGCAGTAGCTAGCTCGCTTAAATATTATTACCCGATGCAGCATTATAAGTTACATCACTATTTTACCTCTTCCCTTTGCATCAAATCAGTAACGAATTGATAATAATTCATGAGCAATCTATCTCCTACCCATCCAGGCCTTCTAAATAACATCAATAAAAATCCATTAAATCACAAAAAGTATATCGGCACAACAAGCCATGCCCATTTCTTTTTCCCCTTTCCCTTCCTTTTTCTTTTCTACCCACACACAATACCTCTCAAACATCTTTCAAGTTTCAAGATTCAATCAATTTCCAAACGCGTACCGACTGACTACCTATCTACCTAGATAATCCAGCCATTCCCAACCCAATAAACCCACACAAAATTTTCAAGTAATAATGATAACAACAGAGTATCGATATCAATCACAATCAAATCTAGTAAGACTTTCGTACAAACCTGTGAATAAGTACTCACAAATCGAAGACGAGGGGAGAAAGAAAAAGAGTAATACAATAAATAATCTTCAAGTTTCAAATATATTTATTTCATTGTTAAGCGAACGGCATAGAAACCAATTTCATAAAAAATCATGCTAGCTAGCCCCTTTGTCCCATATGATTACTGCCCCAGAAGATTTCTATCTTGAGACTATTTTGACGCCCATTTGCAAAAAAATAAATCAAGCGCCGCCTTCCGAGAGATAATATACATATTCGTACTCATTTATTCCTTTGCGGATCATCATTCCTTTTCCCCATTAACACCATGTAAAGACTGGGTTTTTGCTTTTGACTGTTTCAAGTCTTTCTACTATCACTTTCCTTTGATGTCCCTCCATGCCTTCAGCTGCTGCATATCCCAAGTCCCCTTCGAGATCATCACCGTCATACAATGTCTGAACAGCTCCACGACTCCTCGAGCTAAATGAGAATCTTCTCGATTCTGAACGATTGCCGTTTGGTGACCTTGCAGGCCCATCATAACTCATACGATTTCTAGAATGTTGAAGGTGGGGTCGATCCGAGAACCTCACTCCATCCTTGGAAGTATTATCTCGAGAGAATCCTGAATTTGCAAATGTTGTTTGGGAAGACTCGAGGTCAGGGGAAACATCTCCACTATATCGTGGACTAGCCAACTCGAATCGATTTGGATTTGGTAATTCTGTAGATGGACTTGCAAGTCCAAGAAGATCTGGTTGCGGTGCTGTCGCATTGGCAGCACTAATATCCATCTCATCATCAAGGCTATTGCGAGCCTCATTGCGCCTTCGCATTTCTGCAGAAGGCACTCTCATAGGAACCGCAACAGGTATATCAACAAGATCATCCCAAACACAAACTCTTGGTCTTCGAGTCAACTCTAAAGGACCATGGTCTACTGTTTTGAGGGTTTCCACGACATTCCAAGCTTGTCCTTTCATGACAGCAATTTGTCTAGCGAACATGCGTTCTTGAAAATCCGCATCTTGACTGAATACCTTTCTTAACTCTAGCTGAGTCTCACTCCACCATTGCTTTGAAGTCAGCAAGGGAAGAAAATGTTCCCGAGTTTTTTGAGAGAATGGTTGTCCAATCAATGATACAGGTAAGAACAACCATCCAAAGGGAAAACTTCGCCAGGCATCAGGATGCTTCCAAGGCCACGATAAACTATTATCAATCGCACCAATAGACATTGTTGGTGCTGCCATTCTAGACGGTGTAGCCGACCTACTTGTAGCTTCCATAGGCTCTTGACTACGGTAGGGATATGCCGGTAGATGGGACATACTGATGTTATCAGAGCTAGAAACTACTCGTGGTGACTGTTCTGAATCTGGATTGTTTCTCATTTGTGGAGGGTCTGAAACAATGGAAACGCCCTGAGTTTCCCAGTCGATTTTGATCATCCAATTATCGAGGCCTCTGTCCGTATTTCGCATTATATAATCCAATATAACCAGTTTCTCCAACTCCTCTCGAAATGATTGTTGTAATGCATCTGTCCAAACAAAACGTCGATTTTGGTTATCATCTCCAGATCCGGAAGGACTGCTAGCCCCTGCCCCTTCATTACCCTCGTCTGACTTTGATGAACCTGGACGACAAGTCTCTTTCCACCCTCTTTTGTTTCTGTGAGTATCATTCATCCTAAATGTTCCATTTGCATGATCTGGCCAAGGGTGTTCACGGAGGAAGATATTCGCATCCTTGAAACCTTTGAGGAAGACTTGGAAACTGCCAACCTTTGGAGGCAGAGGCTTCTTACTCCTGTAAAACTTCCTTCGATCCCAAAAATCATAATGGAAAGATTTCGAAGATAAATGTACTATGTCGGTGTAGGGCACAAGGTGGGTTCGTAGCCTACAGTCAAGCGTGTATGCTGCAGCTTCAGAGACATAACTCAAATTGGGAATTAGACATGCTCTGCCAAAGAAGCATGGAAATAAATTGCGATGGATCCATTTATTCCATTTTGGATTTCCTGCGGCGTAGGGTTCCTCATCTTTCGGTTTGAACACACCGACTACTTTTCCGTCACTATTTCGAGCAAAATAACTTCCCGAACTACCCTGAGATATCATTTTCGGATGCATCCCCTGCTCAATCGCAACTCGAACACTTTCAACAACGTCGTCAAATTCGGATTTCGTCATTCGTCCATGATCGGGCTCCGATGCCAAAGTATCGGCAGTGACGGGTCGCATGCCTTCCGGTGCTTGAAATACTGAGTGCTGGATTTCCAGTTTTTCCTCCTGATGTGATTTCCCCTTTACTTTGTTGATTTTAAACTTGGACGCTATCTCGTCGGCCCATCGTTCCAATCTAGCATTTATAGCTTTAATGTCCACACCGGAGGCATTGCTTCCCATACGACTCCGCCTTCTCGTATGTCCAAACTTTCGATTATTTGTCGGTGAGCTGTACCCATCTGTATACATTCCCCCATGCGGTCGAGGTTGTGAGATAGAGGCATATCGTGGTGCGGTTGCTGGTTGTAAGGAAGCATGGCTGGCAGCGAGGGGGTCCTCATCTTCGTCATCGCTGAACTCTTCGGCTTGGGCAATTTGGGCATAACCCGTGGTAGCTGGTCGAAATCTTGGCATATTAAGAATGATATTTAATTGGGATTGGAGTCGCCATGAAGTAAAATTATTTATGGTTATGAGGCATTTCCAGGAGCGGTGGAACTAGGTATGTTACAAGCTCTAGATTCACAACATGCCAGGTAGTCACCGTGGTCCCGGGTCGCGTCACTTATCAATGTACTTATCCAATCAAAAGGGTGGAGAACACAAGGCTGAGAGATTTATCCCCAAAGATACCAAATCATGAAGAAACACGATGATTGATTGATAAACTTGTCCATTGATATCCATCACACTAGTAGGTATAATTCTCTGGACATTCGATGTCAAATGAAGTTAATCGGATTGAACACCATAACATCAATCCAGACAGACATTGTAACGATGATTGAGTTGGATTGATTTCTAGTCTAGATATGATGTTGAGACTTTGAGGACTTGCTATCTTTTTATACAATTGAGACATACATTGGCCAAAGCCTTTAACCTTACGATGTTGCCATGATCTCCTTTACTATCTTTGCGACCTCCCCCTTTTCTACATTCTTTTCTCCTAATACTTCAGGAGCAAATACTCTTTTCAATACATCTCCCATTTGCATCTTGACCCCCTCAGCCTTCATTCCACTGACAAGATCCTTGACTGTATTTCTGATCTCTTCCTCACCAACTGTCTCAACACCACTGGCATATTCTTCCAAGACCTTCAATTGTTGTTCTTCCTTCTCAACTAGATCCTCTCTACCTGCTGCCTTGAATTCTTCACTTGCAGCTCGACTGGCATTCGCAGTCTTTCGGAGGAGAGCTAACATTTGCATATCGGTATTGATAGGCGAGGAGGTTTTAGAGGCATTAAGTGTTTGGCTGAGAAGTGATCGAAGGACTGAGAGTCGATTGCTATCTTTATTTCTCATGGCAGTCTTCATATCATTCCTAGTACCAGACTAATATTAGTATAATTCTTCCCCAAAAATAAGAACTGCGAACGATATGTCGTGTGTACTGACCTGATCTTCAAGAGCATAGGCGGAGGGGTACCGGCAGAGCTTGCATAGCAGCGGCAGTAAATCCTCGAAGCTCTAACAGCTGGTCGTGAAAACATTGTCGATATGGGTGAGGGGATATTGAGGACTTGAAGATTTGGTACAGAGAGCTTGCAAAAAGTGATTCCCGTCTGAAAATTGAAGGTATTTTTATTTTTGATTCAAGTCCACTCACTGTCTGCGTCTGCGAAGAAAACGAGGCTCGCCAAATTTATTTTCCCCGATGCTGCGCTGCCTCACACATCACATAACACAACATTTGAATGATCGGACACCTACTTGGGGACGTCAATTGTATAGCACAACAGATACTTGTCACTTTTCATACAAATGTATTTGTGATTATACCTGTCTATCTAGTATGTTACCATGGATGTGAATATGCAGCGAGTGCACACATTTTCGTGCGGACTATATCAGCATCAGCGCAAATATAAAGCCATCAAACAAAACAAAGTTCTTTCATTGGTCAAAGTCCCTTTTAGGTGATCGTCAACTTCCCCGCACCTTCTCATTGATCTACGAAGAATGAAGGTTGAACGCTTATAATATTATCATTATTATAACTTGTACCTATTCGTACCTATCAAACTTTGGTATTCTCCTCACAACAAACAAGAAAATCTATCAAATCTACTAATAGTCTGAGAGACCATTATTCGTTTGCTTATGTCCGATTCTTTTACAGCTCAAAGAATCTAAAATTGATTCCTTGCATTAACCCCCTTCTCCAAGTTTCAACGTCCTACTCCTTAAACACCAGAGCTCTGTCCTGTCTGCTCTACTTATTTGAATTTATCATCATACTCTCATATGTTTCTTGACACTCTGCCACTAGAAAAGCAACATTGAACCACTAACATTATATTAATGTGTGCTGGCACCATTCACCATTCACCATCAACTCATCACTCAGCCTCTAACCTCTGACCTCTAACCTCAGACCACTCATACAGAGACAGACCATCACTCTTTTTGTACAATCTTCCATGTTCGCTATCTCTTCGAGTATTACTCAAGCAACAAACGAACACAAGATCATAGTTGATTGACCACCCAACATCAATCACAACAAACGACTTAACCTCCAAAACTCGAACCTTGCAAACTGGATCACCAGAGCCTTATTGAGACACACAAACTCCTAACATACATACCAATCCTCCAAACCCATCGTGAAAAATGACACCCATTGACCCTCGCCCCGCAACTTACCCACCTTCCAACGAGCCCTCTCCTCACCGTGGTCGTAAACGTCGCCGATCATCTGCTGCTTCTCCACCACCAATCACAACCAGTACATCCACGAATTTCCGAGGTCGAGTTCGTCATCGATCACCTCAGACATCTCATTTGACAACATCCTCGCCATTGCTATTATCCTCACCCCTGAACAGCAAATCAACGAACGCAAATGCAACCATGACATCTCTTGCAGCCACAGCCCCTAGAGTCAAATACCAAAAGACTCACGCTACAGCAACAGCACCAACAACGACTCCCTCCCCATCATCATCTCTCCTTCTTTGCTCTCCACGCTCAAAGACCCGGAGAGGTCAATCACCCTCCCGTTCTCGTAGCAAAGGCCATTCAGATGACAAGGAGGTCCCAAGGAGAAGACAGAGAACAAGAAGTCGAAGTCGATCTCATAGAGTCGCGAATGATGAGAAGGATGGCAGTAAAGGAAAAATGAAAGCTGTATCCGGGACAGAAAGAGCTTGAGATACAGAAATCTTGGAGTTTCATTGATTTTGTTCGCGGAAAGATACCCACCTGGAATTGACCAATGGAGCACGATGGATACGATGTGACGATAGATGGAATGAAGACCCGGGAAGAATTCTCACTTGAGATCTCTCTGAATGTCACGCCCGGAGTATCTGAAGAAAGTTTGGGTTGGGATTGGATTGGACGTATTGTTCGGGTACCACGAATTTAGGAGTTATTCCATTATAGGCTAGGGAGCATGTAGGTAATAGGCAATGGGCAATGAGCAGATAGGAGTTAGGCCTGAATGCATTGACTTTTTTCTTCTTCTTCGAGGATAACAGTGGCTAGTTCGCTCAATGAATAATAAATATCAAAAGCAAATGTCCATCTTCATTTACATTTACATGCTATTTTTTATATATCTAATACTGCACTACGTACAAATAACACACACCAACCAAATTCTCTCTCTCCTTCATACAACAATGCACAGTACTCAAATCCTCCTAACATATAACACAAATCAAAATCCAAAATCCTACCAACAAACCCCACTCACCCACTCCACTTCCTTTCCATCTAATAACAAACACTCCACTCCACCCCATCCCGCCCATCACATAATCCTCCACCACAAAAAAAACATTACATATATATATATTCTAATCCCATCCTCTGCACCATCAAATAGGACAAACATCCTACGAGATGAGCAATAACATCCCGCCTCGGTGGCACAATTGGTTAGCGCGTGGGCCTTTTAAGCCCAAGGTTGAGGGTTCGAGCCCCTCCCGAGGCGAATCTGTCTTTTTGATTTTTATTTTCTTGGAGGGGGGGCAGGGAGAGAAAGAGAGATCTTTTTAATATCTATCTTCTATCCATCCATCCATCTATTGTTTGAGACAACTACTTAATTGCTAGTTAGTAAATGCATGCACATAGCTAGGTAATGATTAGAATGTTAAAAACTTTTTGCAAATTTTTGAAGAGTTGGAAGAAATGGCGAGAAAGAGAGTAAGCGGATTCTTCTTCACGGATCGATGGTCTTGAGATTGGTCTGGTGGAGTTGTTGGATGAAGTGGGTGGGTTTCTGAGGGAGAGGATGATGAAAAATACCTACCATTGTTCTGGTTGCTGTTGTATTGACATTGACATTGACATTCGCAAGCTCAATTGTCATCAGGCCAATGTCACATTGCTGGATTCTTTCGGTGGCATAATTGTGATACTGGACAAGTAGAAGTTTCGAAACATTTGAAGAGACCATTCTTGTTATAGAAATACTTCATTTACGGTTTGGCCGTGGGACTAATTACCATTTCACAATTATATTTTATATAGTTTCACCAATTCATAAGATACAATTGTTAAATGTCATAAATCATGTTTTTGAAATCCTTCAATTCGCCATGCTGCTAAATACATGAAGACTCGAAATGAAAACAGAAGCTCAAGAAATGTGAAAAGGCTCATCTGTCTATCACATGGCGTGCGGCTAGCTTTTTATACCAAATCGGCTATTAAGCCGAAGTGGTCAACGAGCATTCGCTCAGAAAATCATGAAAGCGCCGAGCTTGAGATAATCTTGATGTGAAATGTGCATGGGAATATGGAAAGGACGGTATCTTTTATTTTGGAAATTCGTTCTTTATAGCTTGTCATAGTACTGTTGAAATGGTTAGCCAAATGTTTTTTTGTGCAAGAGATTATGATGTAATGTAGACTTACGTTCTCGTAACCTGGAACCTCAACCTTGATACCCTTACGTTTACGGAGCTCTTGGACGATTTGTCCAGTCTTGGAGGTTGGGTCAATTGGTGATCCACCTGGAAGAATTTGCCAATGATCGAAGATGGATTGTGGGAAAGCTTGACCTGAGGTGTGGGAACGGAGATCAGCGTTGAATCCGAAAGATTCACCGACTGGCAAGTATGCCTTAATGGTGAAAAGAGGAGTTCCTGGACGTTGCTCCTCAGCAAAGACGTGACCTCTTCTTCTGGTGAGAACACCGTAAACACCACCCATGGCAGATTCTGGTACTTGAATCTCGACCAAGAAGACTGGCTCGAGGAGACCTGGCTCAGCCAAGAGGGTAGAAGCGTACAAGACACGACGGGTAGTTGGCATGACTTGTCCGGAACCACGATGGATAGCATCAGCGTGGAGGGTAACATCCATGATGTTGAATCTGCAAGATCTCATTGGCTCTTCAGCAATTGGACCTTCTCTCGAAGCCCATTGGAAACCGGAGACGACGGAATCCTTGATTTCGTTCAAGTATTGAACAGCCTTGGTTTGATCAACCAACAAGTTGGCACCGTTGGTGTCTGGACCGAAACACCAAATCTTACGGGCATCAGTGACATCCCATCCGTGCTCATCGGCCAAGATACGGGCACGAGCCTTGAAATCGTCACGGGGACCGATCTTTCCGGCCTCGATCTCCTTGGAAACCTCCTCGTCGAGAGGCTCAGCGATCATGTAAAGACGGTTGTGCTTGTTGGGGGATTTGGAAAGAGCAGTCATGCTGGATTTGCCAGTGACGGTCTCACGGTATGGAACGACAGGGTCGGAGATACGGAGAGGAACACCAGCGTGGTCCTCCTCGAGATCCTTCAAGCAAATTTCCAAATGCAACTCACCGGCACCAGCAACAACGTGCTCACCGGATTCGGAGATGAAAGTCAAAACACAAGGATCGGACTTGGATAGACGCTTGAGACCTTCGACAAGCTTGGGGAGATCTTGGGCGTTCTTGACCTCGACTGAACGTTGGACGACAGGAGAGACAGAGAACTTCATGACCTTCAAGTTGTGAGCGGTATCACTGGTGGTGAGGGTACCAGACTTCAACAAGAATTGATCGATACCGACCAAACCGAGAATGTTACCGGCTGGGACATCATCGATAGGGTCGACCTTACCACCCATCATGAGAACAACACGTTGGATGGCCTTGATGAACAAATCGTCTTTCTTGCCAGGGGTGTAGTTAGGACCCTGGATACGGACCTTCAAACCGGAACGGACGGTACCAGCGAAGACACGACCGAAAGCGTAGAAACGTCCCTTATCAGATGTTGGTACCATCTTGGAGACGTACAACATAAGAGGAGCCTTGGGGTCACAGTCACGGATACCAATGCAGGCCTCATCATCTGGAGGACCCTCGTACAAGGTCTCAGCACGGTACTTTTGGGCAGTAACTGGGGATGGGAGATGGAGAATCAACATCTCCAAAAGAGCATCAGCAGCTGGCAAGAAAGTACGCATAACAACCTTGAGAAGTTGCTTGCCCTCCTTGTCCTTGTCATCTGGAGAAAGCTTGATGTTAAGCTTCTCGAGGAGAGTTGGGATCTCGTCTTTCTTGAAGTTCATGACAGCAGCGAAGATACGGAAGATAGGGTCGAGGATGAACTGGTTGAAAGCACGCTCCAACTCCTTACCCTCATGGGAAGACTTGGTGGTCCACTTCTTGGTGTGTGGGTTGAAGTAGTTGTCGCCCCAGAGACGCTCCATCATCTTGTTTCTGTCAACACCGAATTTCTTGGCGTATCTTTGAGCGAATTGTCTGATGGTGAAAGCCCATCCGTGGAGACCGGAACCGAAAGCAACCGTTCCCTTACCTGGGTAAACTTGGACATCACCCAAAGATTTGTCGAAGTAGGTAGAGATAACGACGTTGACGGACTCGATGGTTCTGGAGAAAGATTGGTAAAGATCTTCCTTGGAGACTTGCAACTCGAGGAGAGCACGATCGACCTTGTTGATGATAACAACAGGCTTGATACGCTCACCAAGAGCTTGACGGAGGACAGTCTCGGTTTGCACACAAACACCTTCAATGGTATCGACGACAACGAGAGCACCATCAGTGACACGGAGAGCAGCAGTGACTTCAGAGGAGAAATCAACGTGACCAGGTGAATCGATCAAGTTGATCAAGAAGTCTCTTCCGTCGGTCTTTTGGCCAACAATGTCCTTCAAGTCATCCTCGTCTGGGAGGTTACCGTAGAGGGAGATGGCAGTGGACTTGATAGTAATACCACGCTCTTGTTCATCGGCACGAGTATCGGTAGCTCTGGCATCACCAGCCTTTGCGGCGGAGATAATACCAGCCTTGGAGAGCAAGGAATCGGTAAGGGTAGATTTTCCGTGGTCGACGTGGGCAATGACGGACATGTTACGAACGTTCGTAGCCTTGTCCATCAATTGGCGGACCTCCTCAACGGTGAAGCTACAAAGGGAAGAGTTGTTAGCCAACAGTTCATTGTCAACAGCATAAGCTTATCTCCGAATCCTTCATCTCGAGCTTATCATTTCCAAGTCCTTGATCCATCAAAACAAGATGATTCAAGATACTTTTTGATGATTTGCGATTCGATAGTTTGATCTATGTATCTGCCACAGATGGTATGATGTTAAGAGAAGTAAAAAATGGACACTTACTTAACCATGTTGGCGGTGGTGCTTCGAGAAGCTGATTAAAGAAGATGTATTGTTTTGACGTTCGACACACGCTCGAACGAAGAGATACTTGAGTGGTTTATTGAACCACTTGAAGTATCGTAAATGATTTGTAGATACCTGCTACAGACCCAAAGTATTTGGGATAGAGAGATAATACAAAGAAAGATTTGGTGATACTTTCGATGTAGAATGAGAGGAAGAAGAAGAGGGGGAGAAAAGGAAGTCTTGTATAAAGGTGGGCAAGAATCTGGTAGGAAAAGATCTCGGGTGGGGCAAGTAAAAAGTGGCGGGGTTCCAATTGTAATCTGGAAATTTTTCACTTAATTTTTCTGCACCGAGATGGGTGGCTAGGCAACTATAGTTCATGCCTTAAAAGGGTTAGTGCCCTAGTTGGGGTTGTGGAATGGAGAGGAATAGCATTCACCTACCAATTGTAAGCAAGATTGGGCGCAATTCAAACCATTCAATTCATCCCATTTATGAAGCGTACGGCGGTATGGAGTAGTGTTCTTGACTTCTGTCATAGGTAATTGGTTCATTCTATAATAAGTGTATTAGTAAAGGGTACATTATCGTTTTGTGCTGTTCAGGTCACCGTACACGTGTTATTATGTACTGTACGTCCTGCTGCACTAGGTATGCGTAGTAAAAGTTTAACTTCACCCCGGGAAGGGGACCTTATCACAATGCATATGGACGACTCAATATGATTTGTACATAATAATAAATTCCATACTGTATCACTGATGCATCCGGAAACTCCACTGCATCACAGGATCTGGATCTAGTATATGGCCATATCAAAGAGTCCATGATTTATCTACCTATAGCTATTTACTATCTGGGTAATCAACAAGCTACCTCGGGAGCTATTCAACCTTATACTTGTTACCAAGTAAGTCACCACAAAGAAGCACTGTTCAAAATTCACCCGGCCAATATTTACCCCTCCTCCTGACTCACCGCCCTACCGGCATGACAAATCCGGTCTGCGTCAGACGAATTGAGGAACTTAATTGACATGGGAATCAATCAATTATAGGTTGTGATAAATTATACAGATTTAATAACATGATATTCAATGACTATTTAGTTCTAAGGTACTCAGCAATTTCAGTCATTATATTAACTCGTATACAAGTGAACTTTATGTATCAAGAACAATAAATTGAATAACAATAAGTTGCTACGAATGGTATAAACCCAACTAGCTACCCTAGGACCACCCTCTAGTCCTCCATCAGAAGATCATCACTCCAACTCCATCGCTATTATTTGTAAAGATTATGTGTGAAATCGATTCGTGAAAGAATGTTTCGCAAAGTTGACATGTACTCAAGAAGACCCTAAAATCTTTTCGTAAGCATCCTCTACCTCCCCGGCCAATTCTAATAACGCTACAATCACTATTTGATGTGTAAGATTTGGAAGTCGATCTCGATGTAACCCAAAAAATTCCAAGGGTGGCGTTGCTTCACCTAGACTTTGAAGGAGAGGTGTCTCGATGACAGGAGGCTCAAGGGCTGTGTATTCGTATTTCGACAGAGGAACGTTGACTTCGGCTGTAATCTTTTGTTGCTCGCCCTCTTGACTTTGTGGGTCTTCTGCATTTGGTACACCCGTAATTTTTAGGGCTGAGGGTGGTAAAGGCTTTCCTAGTCTTTGTGCTAATGCTTTTGTGTGTGCACCGTACATGCTACGAATGTAGCTGACACGAGAATAATTCCATCCAACCTCGACCTTCCCTTCAAAGGAGCTTTTAAATATGTAATCAATGTGGTTGGAACCAGGAGCCTGCCAGGTTTGCATTGTGGCCTCGACCTGGGGAACTTTCAATATGGTACCGCCCCGAGATCCCGTGACACTATTAACTACATCTTCTACAGAAAGGTCGCTAACGGACTTTGGCGCCTCGTCTTGCTTCACTCCAGCAAGCCCAATGCGAAGCTGACCAAGAGTGAGACCTAAAATACTATGGATCTTTCCCCGATCCATGGTTACCGCGAATCGTGCCTGTGCATTGAGTGCCTCGATTTTAAAGACTTGGTGGTCGGAGAATGTGCCTGGAAACGCCCCTATGTTCAATGCTTTCAGTGTGACAATCACATCAGTGTGCAGTGAGACAGGTGATTTAGAATTTTTTGATTTCGGCTCCGTAACAGGTGCTTTGGGATTGGGCGACATTGTCTGAGAGATCGATTTACGTTTAATGTATTTTTCGATTTCCGAAAGGGACGTTTCATAATTACTCTTCTTCTCTTGAGCAAGCCGCAAAAATGCTTGGTATAGAGCGAGTGCTTGCGATGCGGTCGTTGCCGTGCAGAAAATCTGTACGGCTTCCCCATCTAAGATGGCAACGAGTCGATCTCCCTTTGCCTGCGTGCCGTTACGAACATTGTACATAAGGAATTCGAAAGATGTGATGTCCGCAACTAAGAAGGCTTGATAATCAAATGCAGCCTTAACTCTTAATTGGCTGAAACCCAAAGAGCCTTGGACTAGTGGTGTTTGATTCAGTGCCTTCTCGCGTGCTGGCCATTGGATTGAGGTGCGCATTTTGAAATCCTGAAGTGCCACGAATCCACTCATTCTGCCTGAACTGTCAACACCAACTTTGTCAAAGCCGAGACAGAGATTTTGCTCCCAATCCGAATTCTTTTTGGATGAGATCCAGAAATTTGATACAATAAAAGCAGATTTGCCAATAGCCTGACCGAGATCCAATTGAACGTCTAGCTCGGCAATGGAGACTGTAGCATTCCAAGGGAAAGCACCAGTTGCTGCAACTTGCTGGTATCTCTGCACGAGAAAAGTTGATGATTGTACGTTGTCAGTTGATGACACAGGAGCTGTAGAGCCTTCACGCAACTCTTGTGGAACCCAAATCTCCCTAAAGAGCAAGAAATCTTGTAATTGCTTGGCATTGATCAAAACTTTCATGGGGCTAATCTTTAATATTGCAGACATTCCACTGGTACCACTCACATGCTTACTATTCATGAGAGATAGGAAGATTGATTCAACATCAAAGCTCCCCGTAGATTCTCTGGAGTAAACATGTTGTACTGAGGCTTGCAGCCTTGAGAAAGCAACGGATGCAGCAAAGAAATGCCCATGCTCGGTCGATCGGACCGTGTTGATAGTTAAATAAATTTCATCAAATCGCGCGCTAGCAGCAACACGAGCTATAGGTTGACAGCTGAGAGTGAACTCTTGCTTACAAATTCTAAGCCCTAGGTTGAGGCGGGTGCGGCCAAGGACGGTACTGGGATCAGCTGCCAAAATGTTATCGTCATCGGCGCCCATGAACTTTTGTGGCGATGTTTTTGGAACCGACTTTTTATCCTTGCCATCCTCGCTTACAATGTCTTTGACTGACGAAGATATCTCGAGAATGAGAGGCACAACTGATGGATAGAGTATGTTGGTCGAAGCGTCCACTTTCACCTCAGCATTCAGAGACGGGTCATCAAGGCCATTATCTGTGTACTCTATCTTCCAAGCCAGACCAGGTGCGCGTAAAACTGTGCTACTACCCGCATCTTTATGAGTGAACTGCCCATATCTTCCAGCATGAGCCACGCGACCCGTCATGCCTGCTTGATTTGTTTGTGTAGTCTCTGCCAATTTTCTACCCGACAGATATACAACGGCTCCAGCAAAGTCTGCATCCACTAGTAAAGACTCCATACGTTTCTTCCCGAAGAAGGGCTGCCTTTTGTTGGGAGACGTTGGAGGTAATAGTGTCGGTGGTGGGCTCGCACTCCATGTAGCTGATGCTACCCGTACCATCTCGGTAGCAGATCCAATTGATCGTTGAAGCTCAGTGGCAGGTATGATGAATTGAGAGGTCAGTCGCAAATCAAGTGATTTTCCTGCCGCTTGAAATGCTAACCTACGAGTGTTTTGACCAGAAATATATCCAACATTGAAGATGACTTCTGGCAATAAAGCTGAGTTAAGCGAACGTTGAATTTTGTCATGCGACGACGGTACCATTTGCAGTTGTAGGTCTTCAATGGTAAGTCGAGCAGAATTCTCCTTCCTTGTTGATAAATCAATACGTTTCAATGAAAGAACCAGATTTTCCTTCTCAAAGTGCGAGATGCGATCGTTTTCTGTATTCCCAACCAGCCAACTAACTTGGATGTTGAGCAATTCGAGAGTGTACATCGAAGCAAACATGATAGTAGACGTTGAGCCAGCAACGCTATCATTATCTTTGGGCTCATCGTTGACTGTAATCCTTGGTCTAGACTTGCGAAATTTCTTAAAATACTGTTTTTCTCTAGTGAAGTCGATGTCTCTGATTTTATTTTGCAAATGACCCATGACATCTACCACAGAAGATGCAGTTTCGGCGAAAAGGTTGATTTCGAGGCCATTGCTAGTAAGATTGAATGATCTAACATCGTCCCCAATTTCGTTCTTTTTGCTTGTGGCAGTCAAGAAAGCAGCGAACGCAAGATTTCCGCAAGGTTCCATAGTCCCATTGTTAAGGCGAGACAACTCAAACATGATTCGATGCAGATTTATATGAATCTCTGGATATTCATATGTTGCCCCATGTGTCTCCAGCCTGTTTGCAACTAGAAGTTGCACGCATCCAACATTGAATTCGAGTCTTGCCGTGGTTTTTCCCTCTCGCGACGGTTCCGCATTTGCATAAACATCCAAACCTGCAAAGGTTAGGTGAGCATCGTATATTAGAGCAGGACCGGGTTTCGGTGGTGAATCCGGTAGTGGACTGCTGCTGGGGCCGAATATTTCCTCAACATGTGCTTGTATTGCTTTGATATCATCACGGATATCGGAAACAACACTAGATATTTCTGGTCGATTAAGTGCAGTAAAGAGACTATGAGCAGCAGCTGCATCGAGCTCTATGGGTTCTACAGAGGCAAAGACTGAAATTTTATTCTCTTCCACAGACATACTGCTAACGACACGACCATTTGTTGGTGGCATTTGTAACAAAGATATGCTTTGCTTTTTATCATTTTGGGTTGTTTGCACATCGTGTGAATGTTCTTTAATGTCAAAATCGAAGACAATTTCAGACCCAAATTGAGCTGCCAAGGAAGCCCTAGCAACAACACCTGAAATGGTATATGTCAACGATTGTATGAGAGGTATGCTAATTTGATACATATTTAGGAACAGTGCCAAATTAATCCTGTTGATGGGCTTTGGTTGTTGAACATTTGGTGGCAAGACATTCGGCGGAGATGCAGGTCGTTTAGCTGTAGGAAGTTTCGGTATCAAACGATTCAGCTGCGCAACTTCATCTCCAATCACTAAGTCCAAGACTTCAATAAGTGCGACGATATCTTGCTGGACTATGAATGACAACTCTTCAGAATTTGCTGCGACTTTGAAAACGTTGAGTGGAGTTTCGTCGAGCATTGAGCTTTCGAATGACACATAGACGCTTGGATTTCGCAGCTGGTATAGACTTAAAGGTTGTGAGTGACTCTGAATTTTCGAGGTGGCAGCTTCTGCGGCGAGCATGACGTTGATCATAGTCGTGTTAGCAATGTCCTCTGTCGAAACAACAGATACTTTCAAGCCGTTACTGATGGAAACAGCTCTGAGGTTTATTGTGTCAAGTGTGATAGAGCCTTTGTTGGTTGCAATCACGATCTGAAGATTTTGTTTAGCTTTCACTTTTGGGCGAGCTAGCGTGATTGGTGAAGGGTTTTCTGGTACTTTTGCGTTCGATTCGCCTTGTTGATACAATTTCAAGATATCTTGTACGAGCTCACATAGTTCCCAATTTAAATTGATCGAAACATCCTCACAAAACACATGCGCGACAATGTTCTGAATTGTGCCTATATCTGAGCCATGCTGCGATGCGGATATTGGAGACGTGATGGGAAAACTCGTAGTTACCGAAACACTGGCCGACAAAGAACGTAGTGCAACCTCATTTTGCTTTGGGCCTGGATCTATCACAAGCCTTACAAGTTCTGTTCGAAATGATATGCTTAAGTTTGGTGCTTCTGCTACAGCTACCGTGGCATCATCGTTGGCAAAACCGAAGACATTATTCATCAAGACACAAGTGCCAAGATTGTTGAGATCCCAGCTCCTCCATTGTGAAAAGCTAGCGAGAACTCGCTGAGCAGCGTCTTCGGGAACGCTTTCTGAATTGTTTGCGCAACGGCTAATGATATCGTGTTGCGAAGATGTACCAAGTATTGAATACATATGTCGAAGTCGAGCAATTACTTTCCACGAATCATGGGTTCTCAGATGCCTTTGTGCGCTTCGAAGGACGTACGCCGGCCTTGTTAGAAATAAAGGATCTGTGGCATGCTCCCCTGCAGTCGCGACGAGATATGTGAATAGCTGGAGACGATTTCGTTGTTGGCTTAATCTGGATGCAAATGTCTCACTTACACGATCAGCGAGAACATTGGTACGATGGACCAATGATGCAAGATATTCAATCTTACTGCTAACCGTGTTGGCTTCTATAGTTTTGAAAATTACATTTGCCGCCGTATTATGTCCAGAAGAAATCCAGAACGCGACATCTTCAAGAATGACGTTCACACCGGCTTGAGGATCATTTAGATCACCGAATCGTTCCTTTGCAGCCAAGACAGCAGAGCCAAGGCATAAATGAATTGCAGAGGATTGCCGACCAGCTTGGGCGGCGATGAGGTCCGAAGTTCCAGTCGTTTCACTCCTTGAGGTAATAGCAAGCTTTGCAATTGAAAGATCATACTGATCATGTGTTTCATCTTTATCATTGGTCAAGTCATGCGCATCGGGCGAATTTAAGAATCGAAGACATATGCCTGGAGTCCGCACAGCTATATCAAGAACCTCGCCATGTATCTTGTCTTTTTTTTCCTTGCCGAATATTTCTCCCATAGAGCTAATCTGGAGATCATCTATCATATCCACAGGATCTACAGGCTGTATTGCAGTAAGTAAATCCGCAACAGCTCCCACTGCTTTCGGGCCAAGCACTGCCTTGATACCACCGGGCATTTCCACGATAAAGCTGACGTGAGTGGCGTTCTCGCCCACTCGATCTGGTTGGATGTCTTCTAAATTCATGCGAGGTGATTGCATGGTATTTTCTGTTTGAGCTTCTGGATCTAGGACTGGAAGATCCTTAAGATCAGGTTCAACAGCCTCGAGAGGAAAATACGGTGCCATGTAGGAGCTTGAGAAGGTAACGTTAGAGGGAGGTAGGCCTCTAGGCTCGCCAACAGCACTGTAGAATGAAGATTGACGACCGGTCGAAACGGAAAGGTCCCTGAGATGTGATTGGCCAGCATGTATACTTCGGGAGCGCGAAGCAGAGATGGATGTTCCCTCACGATTAAATGAATGAGGCCGAAGAATACTCTGATCGCTTCTGAAGCTTGAACTAGAAGCGGTCAAGAATGAGCTTTTACGCCCAGTCTGAGGTCGATTCCTACGAACCGACGATACATTGGAGGACATCTTGTAAGTAGATGGCCTATCTTGGCTAAGGCCGTCACTGTAGAACAGTGGATGGGGCATTGGCGGAACACACATTGCAGGCGGTTCAACGTTCTCTTGATCTACGTCTGCCATAACATAATCATGTAAGAGAAAATCGGTCCTGTGCGTTCTTCGATCATGACGTCTTAGGTGTGCTTGCTGTAGGCGCCGATCTTCTACAAATGCAAGCTTCTTCAGGATCATCCCAAATGATATGGTTGTTTGAATCAGGCCATGCGTCTCAACGGGATGTTGTGCTCTTGACCTGTGTCTTGAAGCTGATTCCGCATCAACACAACCAAATTTTAGATTTGGTATTTGGAGATCTAATTTCTTGGAGTAATGGGATCCAGCCCAATCATCGAAATTTAACATAATCTTAGAAGTGGAAAAAAGAAACGCTGCTTCTTCGACATGTATCCAAATTCGTATAGAATCAACCGAAGCGCGGAGAAATGTTACATCGTGCAATATTAATTCGGCAGTCAGCGGCAGGGCATTTTCATCGTCATCGAAGGAAAATGCAACTGCCTTGACACTTCCAAGTAATCGCACAAAGAACTCGGTTGTACACTCGCCAGTGATTGAGCCCACACTAAAGTCCCAATTACAGACATAAGTTGGTTCAATAGGAGGTAGGCCAAAAAGGCGGTTGCCCGAAATATTAAGACCGTCAATGAAAAGTTGAGTACCAGACGTTGCACTGGCAAAAGACATTCTGCTATCACTTTCAGTGCCCAAAGAGAAGGCTAGTGTGCCAAGCTCTACATCCAAGTCCATGTAATAGTTGGTAAAGCGAAGATCGGCTGCCAGAGTCGCAATCTCGATTCGAATATGGTCCTTTGCTGAATACAAATTTGCGGGTAAAATTACACTGGACTCGTCAGCAGATATGCTCAAGATCACATCGAGATCGTTGCTCTTTTTGTGAGGTTGAACGTTCGCGTCCTCTTGGCTGTTGGCGGTTTTAACACGAATGGCTTCTTGATGTTCCTCCAAGGTCCTGAAATGGATATCATCGCCAAAGTAATTGTCTTTAACCTTGAGGTAATATCGAATGACGAACCCATAGAACTGCGCTGTAGCCCCATTGCCATGCACATCAAGTATTAGTGTATCGGTGTTACTAGAAGAAGTAGTTGCACAGTATTGATATTTTCCTCCAAGTTTTATGGTATCAAGTTCAGCAATTTCTTTGGAATTTAGAAAAGTAGCCTGTGTATTCCACGGAGGCACATGCAGATTTAGACCACCGTGCTTAGCGAAAACATCAAATGATATATCATTTCGGTGAGGTCGAAATGTATCGATGGGGATGCAAATGTCCGCAATCAGCGACTCTCCGAAGATAATGATGAAGGTATTGTCATCAAAGTCGGCAGGATTATTGATTATGTTGGAGTCATTGACGTTAAGGTAGAGTTTGAATGCCTGAAGATTGAGGTTCACCAAGTATCGAAACGGAGTAAATGTGAGATATTCTGGCGGCGGGCCACTGGCCCAGTCCCCAACAAGATCTGTGAGGAGGAAGATGTGTTCCCTCAAAATAAAAAGTTCCAGTCCGCGACTGCCAATATCGAAATTCCATGTTCGGAAACCGTTCCATTGTAAGGGATTCGATAGATCACAACTAATCACATTTCCAGTAGATCTCCAAAGTAGCCCGTGATTAACACTTGTAGTTATCTCCGTGTTGGGCAAATCTAATTGAAGCTTGTTTGAAAATCCGGAATCCCCTGCCACCATATCCATCAGGTATCGAATCGTTGCATTTGCGCCAACCTTGATATCAAGCCAACCAAAAGGTCTAACCTCGGGCCCGGGGATTCCCTTGTCATCCTTTCTCCTGCGATTTCTGTTACTAGTTCGTTTTCGCTCGTTCTGCCGGGCACCAGCGGTCTCTGCTTGCTTTGTCCATTTCCAATTCTTTGACTCCTCTCTGATGGGTACTCTAAGTGTTGTTTCGTGGTCAAGTTCAATGTAAAGCTTAAATTGTGTTGGAACTCTGTATTGGCCAGGTCTAAGCATCTTGGCCGGGGAGGCATCTTTACACAGACTTGGAAAGAAGACTCGCTGGATCTCGGCCCGCTGCCTATCTGCCCAAGGACCGTAATTGATAACTGCACCTTCCAGAACAAGATCAATTCCCCATTCAGGAGGAACATCACCATTGACGTTATTGCATGCTGATTTTGACACTTCACGACGCCATGGGACCTTAGCCGGGACATCCCAATAGAATCTCATAGTAGCGCTAGGGCTATCAGCGATAGTAGTGACTGTTGCATATTCGTTGGAAGACCACCGCGCATTGTCATCCTGCTCACTTTCATCCAGATACCTCGAGAGACCTTGCCAGCTACTAGGGTTGGGCCCTCTTTGAATGGGCGAGTTCAAGCGGCTATCATCATTTGACGAGAAAGATTCTACAGAACTTCGAAAGTAAGGTACGAGGTCTTGAATAGTATGCCATGCTCTCTTACGCTGTCGATGGAAAAAGCTATGGGAATGAATGCGGCTTGCAATAGCGTCCGACTGCTCAGGTACTCCGCGTTTTATTCTACTGGCTGCCGTAGTTTGATCTTCTTTGTAATCGTCATTCGGTTGCATTTGTATAACAGGATGTTCGAAACGAAAGTTTATTAGTTGTTTATACTGATCCAGTTTGGTCGATGTTGAGGCGTCCAGATCCCCTTCTGCTTTTTCCATTTTAACAATGAGCACGCTCTTAGTATTTTCATTCCCTAGTACCAATGCAGCTTTGGAGCATTCTATATGAACTGGAAGAAACCTAAGTAAGAAAGTTGATTCCACAGCTGCATGTGACTCATCGTTTTCCATATCGGCTGTCTGAGAATTCGCGGAAGATCTGTCAGATTTATCCTCTATATGAGGTGCTCCAGGCTTAGCTTGTTCTTCGATATGCGAGGGTAAAGTTTGAGAATCGGCTGTAGATTCCTTGGACAAGTCTTGCACATCCCCACGCTCATTTACAACACCCTTCTTTCTTAATCTCACATGCTGATGGGAATCGTCTCCATGGCTCTGCGCAGCATGATCTGTATTCTCACCATCTCCAGCAATTCCCGAGATAATAGCATCATATGCCGCACTTCGATTGTAAACAAACCATTCCACCCCGTTCAAAACGATATCGAATCGACACGGTAGTTTCTTCTCTTCTTTCGGCCCCGCCTCGTGATCAAGTCCCGTATCAACAGTCGACTCCCGTTCCTTCTGTTTTTTTGTAGATTCATCGGTTTCTAAATCCAATTCTCTCACATTGCGGAGCCAATATTTCCATGTAATGTATCCATTTTGTATCAATATAGTTTCATTGTCGCCGTGATATCTAACACCTTTTAAAAACACACGCCCTCCTAGGAGAGATATTTGTAAAGCTTGGATGTCGACATAAACTTGATATTGATGCCATGTCCATTTTCGAAGACCAAATGATACGATAGCAGCAAAAACACGGTTGAAATAGAAAAGGAAGAATAGTGTGCTATGCCGAGGGTTAGCTATGCGAAACCAATCAAAGTATAAAGACTCACACAATTCCACAGACAATCAACTCAATGAGGAAAATCCTAATCTATTAATTAGCCTTCATTTGCGCTGGAATGCAAAAAGCTACCAATTGAAGCCCAGATCCGCTCGCAGAGGGGATGCTGTCAAACCACTACTGCTCGCCATCCTTTAATGTTCTTGTGTGAAGTGTGTATGAAGTAAAGGTCTACGTGATTCCGACTGAAATGCTCATGATCGCAAAGATTCCGGCCTCCATGCTACATGTTGCATTGTCTCTCGAATATCTGCAATCTTTCGTTTTTCGTCTTCGGATTTTTTTATTTAGATACAAAAGATGTATCAAGCGAAGTGGTCAGAGTAGCATCAAACCTTTTTACTTAGGTATTTGAAATACAAAAGATTGAATGTTTGGTATATTGGATGAAGTAGAATTGTGATGCTTCATAGGGGCCACTCGGCCGCATTAACCCGCTTTGAAAGCTTTGAGCCACCGCCTTGGCAGAATTACGCACGCTTTCGCCTCTATCTTCTGCGACAAAATCATGGCATCGCTATCAAGACCACCAACTGCCTGCCTATCTCATTGTGTGAACATTTTCCAGAGATCATAGCATTCAATAGACTTATCATTCATTTTTAACAGTATGAAGGAGAGTTTCGCAGATCATGTTAGTCGCATAACTTGAGACTTCTAAGCTCCAATCTACTCCTACAGCTTATCGTGACCAGGAGCGCCCCAACTTCATTAATTCTTCACACCTTCCAAAATGATGGCAGGAAGCAGTGACCTGTCCGGTGGTACCGGCGAGAAATTGACAAATGCAACAATAGTGGTAGCTGGTTCTGCTGCATTGCTTGCCTCTATTCTATCAATCGTGTATGTTTCAGTGCGTCTTCGTTCATTTTCCTTGGAAGCTAACATCTTATTCAACAGGTCGGTTTGGTTGCAAACGTACGTTATAAAAGCTACATAATACAAATCTTAATCAATTTCCTAAATATTCGTAGGAAAAACTATCGAAAACCTCTTTTACAACGCTATGTTATTCGAATCCTACTTATGTACGTGGATGAAGTCTTCAACAATATTCACAGTTCCTATACTGACCAATATGCTTAGGGTACCGATATACTCAATCTCGTCATGGACTAGTCTAGTTTCTAGAGAGGCAGCGATGTTTATCGATCCTATTCGTGATGTATATGAGGTAGGTCGAGCATCTTTGAATATCATGGCTCGACTAATTATAGGCAGGCTTTCACAATTTACACATTCTTTCAACTCCTTATAAACTTCCTCGGGGGCGAACGAGCATTGATTATTATGATGCATGGACGAGAACCGGTTCACCACCTTTGGCCATTGAACCACGTCTTTCCTAAGGTCGATATATCTGACCCTCATACATTCTTGGCCATCAAGCGTGGGATTCTACAGTATGCTTGGCTGAAGCCTCTTCTTGGACTTTCAGCTATAATTATGAAAGCTACGGGTGTCTATTCTGAGGGTACCATTTCTTTAACCTCCGGTTATATGTGGAGTGGTATTATTTACAACATTAGTGTCACACTAAGTCTATATTCACTCGGAATGTTTTGGGTTATCATGTCTAAAGATTTACAACCTTTTCGACCTGTGCCGAAATTTTTGTGCATCAAGCTCATTATATTTGCCTCATACTGGCAAGGATTTCTTCTTTCGATTCTGGTTTTTCTCGGGGCAATTCCAGACAACGTGGAGGATTATACAGCCGATAGTCTCGCCGCGGCAATACAAGATGCCTTGATCTGTATCGAGATGCCTATTTTTGCAATCGGACATTGGTATGCCTTTTCATGGCATGACTATGCAGATGTCACTATATCTGCAGCTAGAATGCCGGTCCGCTACGCTATTCGAGATGCCTTTGGCATCCGTGATCTCATCGAGGATACGAAAGAGACATTTAGTGGGAAGAAGTATGAGTACCGGTTGTTTGATTCGGGAGACAACGTACTGGCGCATGAAGGATCATCGTCAAGAGTAGCTCGGATGATGGAAGGTATGCGATACGAGCGTGGTGGGAAAGGAAAGTACTGGATTCCTAAACCAGGCGAAGCAACCGCAAGAACACCTTTGCTTGGGAAAAACGCTGGATCTCCTGGAAGTCAATCTCCCGTACAACCCCGTGATGGCGATTCTGACTACATGGGGTGGGGAAATGGTGGGGTAGACCAGCAAGGTCTTGATCCTGAAGAAGAAGGTCTTTACGAGAGAGCTAGACAATTGGAATTCGGGGACTGGAACGTAAGTAAACTTGGCTTACTGCTTGCTTCAAGCTAATCAATAATCTATAGTATCATGTGATCACTGCTCATGAACCGTCCAGGGAAAGATGGCTCACTGGGCAGCCTGATCTTCTGACAACTTCGGCAAATCGACATCTCCTTCAACCTACTGATGACAACCGTATTCGAAGAGCCAGTAACATTAGAGAAACGGTTGAGGATGCCACTAAGCGAACCAAGAGGAAGCCTTCAAGGAACAGTCGCAGCAGAGATTCTAAAGGCAAGAATAAAGAAAATTCACCGCTGAGTGAAGAAGGAAGAGCGCCAATGCTCAAAGGCATGTTGCGACAGCATTCTTCTGCCTCCAGTTCAGCCAAATCCGACAGAAGTCAATTAGTTGATGTCATCGTCGAAGATACTGCTGCAGAGGAAACCGAAAGAGTTCGGGCTCGCAAAGAAGGAAGCGCGGGATGGAATGAAACTGAGCCCCGCCGTTTTGTGTAAGTCCATTCTTCCGTTAGATAAAACTTCAAGGCTAATTTACAAAGGCGAACATATGGAGACGGTGCAGGTGAGGACATCCGGGAAGGATTCGAGCCTGATGATGATGCAGAGGCTGTGGATCCCAAACCAGGTCTTGATGAAGAGTTCGGAGTTGATGGGGACGAGAATCACGGCAGTGATCAGGACAACTCGGAGGAATCACGCCACTGGAATGAAGCTCGACAAGAGCATGTGTTATTAAAGCCTAAATACGGAGTTGATGGAGAGGCGTTTGAGAATGTTTGGGGTAGTGGGGAACCATCGACTCCCCCACGGGAAAACCCCTGATGTATAATACCCTTTCGTCTTTCGGGAGCGTCTCGGATATATGGTTGAGGCGTTTTGTTCAAAGCATTGTGTAAACATACGAGGTCTTTTTTGTTCCTTTTCTTTTTCTTTTCTTTCTTTTGTCTCTCCGGTTTTACACATTCATAGCGTAAATTAAATATAGGACTTTTCTTCTCAAATTATCTGTGAAATCTGGAAATGTAACGTACTCCATTTGGAGTTCAAAGTACTAGCCAGGGTTGTTATAGCCAGCTATTTGCTGGTTTGCGAATGTGACGAATCATATTGACGTGGGACCAAGAAATACTGCGAGGAGTGATAGAATATACTGCTTCGCCGGAATGAAAGAACAACCGAAAGACTTATAGCTATATTCTTTCTTAGCAGATCTAGACTCAGACTAAATTCCTTAATCCTGTACTACCTACGCACGAACGTCGTACGCATATTTGTCAGGGGCTAGAACAACTTTTCAATCTTCAATCCAGGTATTGGGGGCATCTCAAATCTCAAATCTCAAATCTCAAATCTCAGGTAACACTTCCCATGCACAACATCAAAGCTCCATCGACCACTTGCTTATCTCACTAGATGAACCATGTGTTGGCTTTACTGGAGAATTACCGTTAACCCCGACTTGGTTTAAAGCTTGTGTAACATCAATTCACTGACCCACTTTTCCCATGAGACAAAGTAAGTCTACGGTGTAATGAGAGAACCTTCGGGGTTCCCAAGTAAAACTGTAGTAATCGTAACAACTTTTGGTAAATCCGTTGACGATTGATTGTTCGACGTCCCTCGAGACAACAAATGTAACAATGATAGGTTCCTTTAGGCTAAATGAAATGGGAATTTCTGAAGGGTTATCTCGGATGCTGTATATTAATGCAGCACGGTATCATATTATGATACACCTAATCAGCGGGCCGAAAAGCTGTCTGTCTAATTGATATTCTATAGCCGTCGGCTGTACATTCTCTGTGCAACTAACGGGCTGTGTTGTGTGACAACGGGACGGCAAAGGCTCTGAGGTTATTATGATGTCTATTATCCACACTCAAGAAGGAAGGGCCACTCAGAATTCAGGATACTACTGTGTAGCTAGACGATGAAATCCGGATCTTGTAAAAAGAAGGGGCCGAAATAATAAAGCGGGGATGACATCTCTCAGCTACATATGACCTAGTGTATGACCCAAATGAATTCAGTAGTGAGGCTAAGCTTGCGAAAGAGGTTCCTGTCATAGAACTTACCCAGTACCTACTTAGCACATTTTAAAAATGGCATTGGATTTTGATATGTAACTACTGGGACTCATGCGTTGTTTGCTGTCTTGAGAAGAATTGCATACAGTATAATATGCAATATTCTCTTGCTTATAAGTACTTACACGGCTACTATGACGACCAAGGGTACCATACCACTACCCGCTTGGAGTATCCCATTGTGTTGGTAGCGAATAATTCCTGGAAATGCATATATAAACCTCAAGACTCACAACTGATCTTAAGAATCCCTTTTCAAAAAGCGGCTCTGAGATGTCTGTTTACGTTGCAGCGGTATCCCTTCGATTATTCTAGGCTATATACGCTTTGGGCTCTATAACCCTTTTGCGAACCGACCATACGTCTAAAAGCACTTGCCATCTAGCGATCTCTAACATAATTCATCCAATCATATTGGATAGAAGGACTGGGTGGACAGGGGACTAACTACTTACGCTGAGCTTCTTGATTACATCTTCTTTACATATATTCTATAATCTGGTCCAGGATAGGATGACTTTACATTAGACAAATTTTGAAGATAAATTTTGAATTTCGTTATTGGAAATAGCTCATGAAAAGGATGGCCGACGAAAATATACTAGGTAGTTGAACTGCTTACTTCTCAATGTGGAAAGAACAAGCAAGTCGCGGCACGATAAGAAAACACTAAAGCCCTCACAAAACCAAAGAACCTCACATCACAAGCACAAACATGCAAAAATTCTCTGTTCCTTTTCAATAGAAAGCCTGCCACTTGATCGGCCGATGTATGTTCTCATTAGGTACGCCCAATCTTCATTGTGCTTAAATATCCTCCCATCTCTGAACACCATTGATTTCTCTTTAATTCCATTTTTGAGCGTCTTGAATGCAATCAAATCTTCTTCCTCTTCCCCTGCTAACATTCTAGTTTGGGCTATCTAGTTACTGGGTCTTTCAGACTATACAAATGCTCAAACGTGCCTGTAAGTTACACATCAACGCCTGCGAGCTATCGACGCGAGCGAGGTTTCCTTCCGATGCATACATACAAAGGGAAGTACGCCTACGAATGGGAGATTAGCAACCTTTATCTTTTACATTATCTGGATCCAATAATCACCTTCAATAATGGGTCATCGGCCTCTACTCGAGCCTGCGCTACAAGAAGTTGAACATCTTGGATCGGCATCCTACTATTGGTTAGATCTGGTTCTGAAAGGGAAGCAGAGACAATCACTCTAGTCTTTCCGCGAATGGAAAAATTGCAATGGATCCCAAGAATTGTTGCACGTTTTCTCTGTTGGCATTACCAATATCATAGTCTCTGGGATCTATCGCACCTGCTATTAGTGTGCTTCTCTGCTCGATCATTGCTTACTGACCGCTTGACCACTGTAAAGTTCTGAGGGTTAGCGTTTAGCCATTACCACACATCACCTTCAAGGGTTAATAAAACATTTCTTCTCGAATAGAATATCGAGACTGTGTTATTTTGGGATCTGTCTCATGTTGTTTGAGTATTCGAATGAGATGAAGTAGGGAACTTACACCACAAGTGTGGAGGGGAATCATTCTGTGTTCAACGTCGACAAACCCTGCAGCTCTCATCATTTCTGGAAGTCGGGGTGCGACACGAAGATCTTTTACGCCGTTCAGGCTCTCATTGTACCTAGTACTCCATTGTCTAAGAGCATGGGCTATTGTTTTATCCGATCAGATACAATATCTTCACATAGTACTTGTCTGGAGAACTTACCCTCTGTTAGACTTCCATTGTCTGATTGAGCGTTATGATGCAGCTCTACCAATTGGCACCATCCTCCAGGTCGAAGCACACGAAGCATATCACGAAGGTACCCAGCCCATCTGTTCACATGTATAGCGCCCGACATTAATCGACTGTGAACAAGGTCGAAGTTGTGGGCTTGAAAAGTGAATCTATTAGATGATATTAGACCTGTTCAACCCTTTTGTCTTGAGTACAGACCGATTGTTGAGATCGTCTACTTGCAAATACAAGTTTTCAGGTACGGTTTCTGGCTGGAACGGGTAAATATCAATCGCTATGACCTGCATGAATATTAGCACTCGACCATGTGGGCGGTTCCAATCTTCTGATGATGCTCAGCCATCTGCCTGGTACTGGCAGAGTTCTGCATTATATACGCTCGAGAATCATGCCACTTTTTATCTCACTAGAAAGCAAGGGAAAGGAAGAGAACCTCGCATCCTGGGTTCTGTGTAGCAACGTCGACAGCCCAGCTCGCTGTTCCATAGCCACAATCCAGAATTCTTCTAGGCCTGCTCAAACTCGGAAACAGAAGACGATTGTCGAAAACTCTGTTTAGGATTGCATGCCAAGCACGCAATCTTTCTAATTCGTCCTGCGTGGGTGTTTTAGTTAAAAATTTCCAGACTGTTCTGTGCCTGTTGGTCTACCTCATCGATAGGCTGGAAGTAAGACAAGTTCGTTATGGCATACTGTTGGAAGTGTCGATTGTGGTATGTCACAGTCTCGAAATAAGTGTTATCCACTTCGACTGTCTGAGATTCGGGATGGCTAGGTAGAAAGTTGTCATCTTAGCAAGTTTTTCGTTTTCTAGCTGCCTGAATTGTATTGCACAGAAAACCTACCTCGCCATGTTAGCTCTTTCTATGGTGTTTTGCCTGAGTTTCGTGCTATTGTTGCTTTTACAAATCTAATTTGAGGCAGCTGGTGCGGGGTCAAAGATTGTATAACATATGTTGTCGAGGTTCGATGTTCAGTTTAGTTTTTCACGCAAATTGGCGACCCATACAATTCTCTCTCTCCATATACTAGATGAAACTGAATATTCTTACTGTGCAACCATCCATGTATTCTTATTTGCTATTCGTTGACCCTTTCAGAGTCTGTGTGGTGCGGCCATAAGCGGTTGCTTTCATGTCCGTACATTCCATGTGGCATCTATCTATCTGTTCATCCACAAATGTGGTAAATCCATGGTGTACGCTATACAAAAAGAGAGGTAACTACAATTAGTTCAATAGACAATAAGTGTAGGAAGCTATTCCAGTCCCAAGCCTCTACCAGATTGATTAAAGAGCCAAACGGAAAAAAATTGTGAGCCAATCAAATTCTTTCGTTTCAATCAATGGGACTTCAACAAGAAGGTCTTCAATTAGTCTATTCACTCTGCAAGGTTGTTCTGCTAGGTCTGAGCACTAGTAAAGCTCTTTTCTCCCACTTCAACAAGAACTAAAATATAAAAAGCCAGCGGGTGCTTTGCGATGCCTCCGAGTTCGCTAATCAAATTGAAGCGGGGCAAGGTCTCCAAATTTGTATCGACTAGCACGCTATATTTGCAGGCACTGCAGCATGCTTCGGATTCCACTTACTGGCTGATAGTCATAGTGTATAATGAAATTCGGCTGTTCATACATGCTACTGAGTAGTTCTACCACAACGAGAGAAGTAGACATGCTACAATACACTGCAACTGGCGTTCCATGCCTCCCTGGTACCTTTCCGTCATGAGCAAAATTTATGTTTCTACATAAAAGCCAAGGTCACAGATCTCATTGATAAGATGACTGTTTGTTGCGGCTTCTGTATCCAGATTACGTGAATACATGGTGAGTTTATGACAAGAGACAAGGATCATGTGTTGGGTAGCCACAGCCTGCACACCTGATTGTTATTTACAGAAACGGCCCTAGTTATTTCGCCTAAGGTTATGGCCTACAGTCAATCCAGTACATGTACGATGTGCTTTGCTGAATGCATGTTCAAGCTTGTCACATGTATTGATGGATATTTCACTGGTAATACCAAGGAGTAAAATCTTTACAGGCTTGGGACGCCGCTTCTTAAACAGCACAGATCTTCAGCTAATCATTCACCCTTGGTGGCAGCCGACTTACACTTTATGTTAGGCCTTCTTAGTGGAGCCAGGCAATCGAACCGGGCCATTGGAACAAACCTTCTCAATGATAGCAACCGATGTTGAAGTTGCAGTGCATAACAAAGGAGAACAATTCATATTCATACTTTACAAATCCTATGTTAGAGGTTTGAATTATAAGCTTGCTGAATTGCAGTGAACGGAAACAACCCATTTTGGAACTTTTGACCTAAAGGATTACCAGACTTGAGATCACACGGTCTATCGATGGCAAGAATTCGACATTACCCGTGGAATGTATGAAATAATTTAATCATCAAAATTTGACCCACCTGGAGGTGCAGATTACCCTCACCCGCTTTACCCCCACCATAGTATACGACGATGATATGCGCTCTAATGCATAATAAACGCTGGATCACAAGACAGTGTATATAGTTACTGCACGCACCAACGAGTGTCCTACAGACAAAGATGCCATGATATACAGCTTGTCAATACCCAGCGGTGAAACACAGCCCGTGGCAGCGAAAAAGCAAAACCACAATGAAAAGTTTACCTTAAATCGACTAGCCTTCTAATTTCTTAGATTTATTTAACACTATAGTGGGACTTCCTAGCTGGAGCGGAGTTAGACATGAGCCTAGGCATGCATGAAGTTTGATCCGATAGAGCCACAGTCACAGCTAAGCGTTAGCTAAGCACTTGCAATATGGATAAACTTTGGAGCGAGGGGTTACACGCCTTAAGGCTTTCGGGATTTAATCTTAAGTTCGACATCTGTGACATCCCAAGCATACTTAGCTGCCGTTCCTGGACAAAGTATCCGAGACCCGTTGCTTCGGAGATGTATGGGGGTGTGGATCATGACTGACATTAAATAATTTTGCTTGACTAAACGGGCTACAGAAAACTTTTATATAATATAATGAAGAATGTCGCAAAATTGTCAACAAACATGTGGAAAGTGCCATATGATTTATGTGAGTACATGAGGACGAGCACCCTTCTGTGGAGATCATCACTTTTTATAGGCATGATTAATGATCAGCGATGCGGTATTAATGAAACTGAAGAATAGGCTTTGCTGAAAAAGTTTATAAATTGCAGCTCAGAGGGAGAGAGTTTAACTAGCATATTCCGCCCCATGTATTATGAAGTACGTGGTTCATCGGGCTTTACCATCACCACAAATATTAGCAGACTCACGAGACAAATCGTTTGCAGTACGTTTTAAAATATGAGTATCTTTACCCCCCAAGGATAGCAACATGATTCTCCGGCTCAGAATCAATCCTTCCTCTGTCATCAAATCTGGCTGCCTCGCTTTCCTCTCCAAGCGAGACAACCAGCTTCACCATATTATCAGAAGTAAGAAGCGGGACGAATTGGCTTTCGTGTTCGGATGGTTGGAGTTGGTTGCCTTTGTCTCAAAGGATAACTTTCTTCAATATCCATGACAACTTCTAATAAACACGACGCCAAATGGGTATCCAAGATTTGAGTTCCCTTTACGCGCAGCAATGCTCAGCCTAGCCTCGACAAAAAGGTAGTGCAGATTGCCTATGTACAGAGTAGGCATGAAACTTATTGAACTCCATAATGTTCCTTGCTAATACCATACCACGCTGGCTCAGTTGCCCATGTTCACCTTGTACAGACAGCACAATTGTTTATCTCTTGTACCACAAAGCTTTGTGCAAGATGCAAAACTCATACGAATGCTTTTTAGCACCGTGTCCTAATATCACTCGATACCACACTACTGGACTCGGAACGTCCATGTCACTGGCGATCCGTCTCGTCATTCGGATGAGTTGAAGAATCGCCTGCAGTAGGCTGGGACATTTGACAAGCATATTTTAACCTCGGCCGTAAGTTTAATACGTACCATGTTACTGCCTCCAATTGCCTAAATAGGGTCAACGACGAAGCGACTTCAAATTCGGAAATATATAATCAGCGACGCGAGCATGCCGATTTTTATTAGCTTGGTCTCGATCTGGATGGCCAGCGAACTTGTCAGCTCACTAAAACAGAAACCAAAAAATGGATCGAGAGGATGTAAATATCACATTGGGCGTGGGAGATCACGGACATACATACATATATACATATATACATATCTCCCTCTGATAAGACCTTGTAAAACAGTTTAAATTTGTTATTCGAGAGTTGTTGATGCTAGATCTCAAGGTAAATATATCTCAAATCAATGCATTGCGAAGTGGATACATACATATACATATATCAAGAAAGCGAAACCGAACCCATCGCTCGGCCCCTGAGACCCTCCGGGCCGCGCAACCGACGGCAGTGGCCAGAAAGTATGCAGCTCGACCGCTAAAAAAAACTGGGTTCATCCTCTGGGTTCTTGTGCTCTGCCATCGTGTGGTATGTGCATCTGGATAATTTCGGAGCGACATGGTATTTTCTGGCAGTGCCGGCGTGCGAGGATGTCGGGTGGGACGCGTCGAACCGTGGTTATGGGTCGAGAGCGGAGGGATTTTGTTTGAGTTTTTGGAAGGGGGAGGGGAGGGGAAGGTTTCTTTTATTTTTAGTTTGTTTTCTTTAGAATGTGGTATATCTCATTTTCTTTTGTCTCGGGTGAGTTGTATCTGTCCCCTTGGAGTACATGTTGATAAATCAACAGTCAATCACAATCAACAATCAATCACCAAAGAACTCTAGAGATGAGCTATCTCTCAAGAGGTCAAATCGGATTTCTCCCCTTCTACATACACAAACATTTATATTCATTCTCGCTCTCGCTGGACGGAAAACCGGGGGGGGGGGAAGGGCACACCCAGCTCGCCAAAATCAAAAGACTCTCAAAATAGATTGTTACTTTCAACGGTGGACAAAATGTATTTTCAAATATACTTTTGCGTAGATCAAGATATCTACAGTAAAACATGTATAATATAGTAATATAGTAGTAGTCAGTTAAACTCCTCCCCCCCTCATATGATATGCATTCTTCAACCATTGAAATGATCGAAACAAGGAGTGATTTCTTGATTTCTGGTGCGATACCGAGCCTCGGTCGGAACTTGCTCTCGCCAAGATTGCTTCTCTCCACTATTGAATGGGAATGAGGAATGAGGATTGAATTGGGCATTGAAATCACAGTTCTGTGTCTGAGTCTGAGTCTTGGCATGATATGGCATGGTCATAGAAATTGGAGATAGGGTATAAGCGATGAGTGATGGGTATAAGTGAAAGGTGTGTTTTGTAATAAGTTTTCATTTTTAGAAAGGGGGTGCGAGGAGAAAAGGGGAGGGGAAGGAAAGGAAGGGAAAGCAAGGACTGACTGTGTGATGTGGATATTTATTCGCGGTATAATCGGCTTTTGAAGAAATGCAGCAGGCAGGTCAGGGCAGGACAGGGCAGGATGAGGAAATGTCCGATAGCCTGCCTCCGCCGCTCCGAGAGTGAGTGAGGAGGAGTTCTGTTTTGTTATATCTATCTATCGAAACTTCTGGTTGATGTCTATGGAAGAAAATGTGCTGAGATGTGCTGGAGATGAGATGGGTTTGTACTGTATAGTACAGCATAATAAACCACCCCTTTCTGTTTTTCTATACCCTTTTCGTCATCCATATCGAGCTTTCTCATTCATTGCACATTTGGATTCCTATCTAGTATCTAGGGAGAGGTGTTGATATATGTATATATATTGTGAGTTTACGGTAGGTAGATAGATGGACAGATTCTTTTAAACTTGTCGGTTCATACTCATTATACTCATTCATACGCGGTTCTATTCGAATTTCAGTGATCTCGTACCTGTTAGTTGAAAGTCGATTTGAATCATTCTATTTCACCTCATATTCCAAATATGATGTATCATTATACGTCCTGAATTGCGTATTGGTTGAACATCTATGAAGCAGATGCAAAAAGTGAAATGGTATCAAAGAGTCGAGAGTAGCAAAATTCAAAGCTGTAAAATTACACGGAGTAATGTAGCAATATTGATATTAATTGACACCACCGACTCAATACTAGAAGAGGATTCTCCTCAATTTTACACAGTCACTGAGAAATTTATGAAGCTGTAGGCTTATATTGCTTATCTTGTAAGAATGTTTCGTATTCATCTCTATGTATCATTCCCCCATTTTACTTTTGGTACGTAACACCTGACGGGTACTGCATTTGAGTACATTATGTCGTGAATGACTAAAGAGAACCCTCCCCAAAATCTCCAAAACGCCATGCATAATTCCATTATAGTAAGCTTGAAATAGAATTGTGCCTTGAATGTCAGGGGGTATTTTAACGACTGTTTGTTTTGCCGATACTGCGTTTGCCGGAGAACTAATTGCACATGTGTTAGCAAGGTGTTTGATATTAGGTTCAAGAGACCGTTTTGAGATACGGTGAAACATGGTATATGAATAGGATATTGAGGGGAGTAACATACCAAATGCTTTGGTCTGACACCAGCAACATGCCTATCGGCTTCACCTTGTCTGGCCATGCGATTCATCTTTCTCTGGCCGAGTTTCTGAGCACGCTCAGCCTTTGTCCTGGATTCTTCATTTCCAGCGACACCATCATCTCTTCTATTGGCCTGGCTTCTTGCTCTGCTCTTAGCACGCATCTTAGCTTCATAATCAGGATCATCGACATCCATAGCATCTTCAGTTTGTGCGCGGCTGCGTACTTGGCTACGGCCTCTAGATTGAGAGCGTGCACGGGCGACGATAGATGTGGTATCGTGACCGAGAGAATCGAGGTGGTCTTCCATCTCGGAAAGCTTCTTGCGAGTGGCAGAACGGGGGATGAGAGCACGGTTCTTGAGGGATTTCTTCATCTTGGCCTCATTCTTGATGAGTTCACGCTTCTCGCGGATAAGGTTAGCCTTCATGCGGATCTCAGCATCTTCAGCATCCTCGAGATCGTCGTCAGAATCGTAATATCCTTCTGCCTCGAGCTTCTCTTCTTCCTCTTCCAAAGCAGCCAATTTGGCCTCGATATCTGGGTCCACGAAATCGTAAACGTTCTTTCCGTCGAAGATTTCTGGAATTTTGTCGTGCTTCCATTCGTCGTTCTCGAGCATGTATTTATCCTTCAAGTCTACGTTGTAAACACCAGCTCCACCATTCTCTTCCTCGATATCACGAGCAAGCCTGATGCGCTCTGGATCACTTTTGTCGTACTTCTTCTTGGCCAAGGCAGCCTCTGGGATGAAAGCCTCACGGACAACACCATCCATAGGTCTGGCAACGTGAATTCTTGCGAGGACATCGCCCAATCTTCCACCAACAGCACCGCTGCTGTTTGTACCAGCCTTGAGCTTTTGAGCAACACGATCAGCGATCAAACGCTCACATGCAGCATTCTTAACTTCTTGAACTCCCTCGGCAGTTGTACAGGAGAGCTGCAATAACTCAACGTCACCAGGCTTGAGGAGTGCCTGGAGTTGAGCTTGAGTCTCAGGGTCCAAATCTTCGGGGCGTGTAACATCAATCTTGTTAATGACGATGAAAACGAGTTTGTTGGCGAAGAGAGGTTTGATACTTTGGAAAAGTTGCATTTGCGCTTGAACGGTGTAACCGCACTGTTCAGACAAATCCATAAAGTAAAGAATGGCAGATCTCAAATGCGCAATGGCAGTGATAGATTGCATTTCAATGGTGTTCATCTCTTCCAAAGGATGATCCAATATACCGGGGGTATCAATTGCTTGAAATCTGAGGTATTTATAATCGAAATGTCCAACGAACAAACTTTTAGTAGTGAAGGCATATGGTTGAACATCCACATCGGCTCTAGTAACACTCTTCAAGAAACTGGACTTTCCAACGTTGGGATAACCGCAGATCAAGAGTGTTCTGGTGTTTGGGTCGATAGATGGAAGACGACCGAGATGCTGACGCACTTGATCGAGATACAAAAGAGGGTCTTTGAGTCTTCTGCAGATGGTGGCCATTCGTCCCAATGCAGCACGCTTAAGTTGTTTACATTGGAAGAGAGATTGACCATATTTGAGAAGTCGAACATAATCGCGAGAAACAATTTCAATGAGATGTTTGGCAGTTGACAATTGTCCTAGAGCGATACGGAAATGGTCGGCATCGTAGAGGGTGTTGAGGAGATCTTTGTGGAATGGATGAATATCTTGTAGTCGTGGGAATCCGTCCAAAATAAGAGAGAGCTTCTCGGAGAAAGTCTCAGCTGTGAATTTGACCTTTCTAGTATAGAAACCTAACATGAATTAGTTGAAAAAAATCGTTGCGATGGAGGCAGATGAATTCTGTACCTCTAATTCTGGTAATGGCAAAACCAGAACGAATTTGTGTAGGCAATCGACGTTGTGTTCTGCTCAACACAATATCGAGAAACTCTTGAGAGGTTGGAACCGGTTGAATATCCTTCCATGTGGTCTTCATGATGGGCAAATGGTATCAATGAAGTGTAATGGAGGTGTTGATGGGGATATCGAGAACTCGGCTTGAAGTTCTCTCGATAAGAATTTGGATAATTTTTTTTTGCTTAGTGCCTCAGAAACTGACCGCGCTAGTGTATCTTATCGCTAACCGGTGCTTAGAATTTGCTGGGGTGCCTCTATCAGCTCACATCAGCCCAATCATATCAAAATTCCTTACCTGGGTAGTAGTCTCACTTCATTCAAACAAGAATAATCGGCAAAGACATGATCAAGAATATGCAAAGCTCAACATCTCTTATTGTCTTTGTTTTTGCTTGCAAGCGATTTCAGTCGGTCGATGTTGAATTATATAGCAAGAGGAAGTAACCTTGTACATGCACCATTTCCATGTGGTGTGTCTCAGAAGATCTTTGCGGCGTTGATCTATCCTGATTCCTTAGGTACATACACCTGGTGGTACTGTTTTGGAGGGAAGAGGCTCTCAAGGGTTAATTCTCAACATTCAATTCAATGAACATTCTTCCCGATACCCAAAACTTCACGTAACTGATGTCTATTGTATATTAACCATCAAAATCAACTGCAACAAAAAGAATGAATAAATACCTAAAGTCTTTTGGCTAAATATATGCCCAATCTTCAAAGAAAACCATAGTTGACCGTAATATTTGCTTATCCATTTTTTCTCAGGGTCGCTCATTCCCCACCATAATCTTTTAGGTGCATCCGATGAGGGGAGATGAAAAAATTATTTCCCCTCCATGACATAGACATTGTTGTAGTTCAAATTCCAAGACACACAAGAAATACTCGAGTCCCACTCACACAAGAAACCTCGAACCTCACTCATTCTCATTTCACACTTCTATACACATATCCATCATGTCCACCCTCTCTCCATACAAAGCCGAATTTCTCAAAGCCGCAATCGATGGCGGGGTCCTCAAATTCGGCAGCTTCGAATTGAAATCGAAACGAATCTCTCCTTACTTTTTCAACGCCGGCGATTTCTACCGCGCAGATCTTCTCCGTGCTATTTCTACTGCCTATGCGAAGGCTATTATCGAGGCACAAGAAGCAAATATTCTGGACTTCGATATTGTGTTTGGACCTGCATACAAGGGTATTCCACTTGCGACAGCTACCGTGGACAAGTTGGCCGATTTGGACTCAAAATACAATACCATGTGTTATTCTTTCGACAGAAAGGAAGCAAAGGATCACGGAGAGGGAGGTAATATCGTAGGAGCTCCTCTAAAGGGAAAGAGAGTTTTGATTGTGGATGATGTTGTGACTGCTGGAACTGCAAAGAGGGAGGCTATTGATAAGATTCGCAAGGAGGGTGGCATTGTAGCTGGTATTTTGGTAGCATTGGATCGCATGGAAAAACTACCTTCGCCAACTGGTGATGATAGCGCACCAATGCCAAGTGCGATTGGTGAGATCAGAAAAGAATATGGCATTCCGGTTTTGTCTATCTTGACATTAGATGATATCATTGGAGGTCTCAGTGGCATCGCGTCAGAGGAAAATGTCAAGAATATGGAAGAATACAGGGCTAAGTACAAGGCCAGCGATTAATAGATCCGATACCCTGTTCATAAACCATGATACCCGTACGAACAAATATACCAGCACTTCACGAATGTTTGAAACTCCTGTGATCCCCTTTCCAAATGACAATGAACCATGTGTGAACCAAAAATGTAAAGGGTATCTCTCTCTAACCATAAGCTGTTCGTGCCTCGGGAGTCTTAAGTTCATAAATCTAGTCATATGTCAGTGTCTATTCAAGACTGATCCGATTTGCAACTTACCATATCATACCAGCCGCCGCCACCAAATTGAGCATCGCTTTTACCCTTCTCTAAGAAGCCAAGCATCTTGTAGAAATTTACTTTATGCTTGAATGAATGTCAGTCAAAATAGCATATGTGTGAAAACCATGCAAGATTCGAGTCAGAGCAAACTTACATCATGCGCGATAAGAGCCAATCTATCAGCAATCCCAGCACCATTCATTTGTTGCATGTACGCAGCCATGAGAACTTTTCCCAAGCCTCGTCCTTGAAATGCCGGTAGAATTGCAACCGAGTGAAGTACTATGGTCCGGCCATCTTCTTGATGGCCAACATTTGTACGTGGAGGTTTAGTAGCTTCCCAACCTTCAGGAACTCCCATGGATGCATCCGAAGCTGTCGTGTCATGTGTCTTGGCTGCAATAACATGACCGATGAGAACACTGATCGCTCCATTTCTTCGACTGGTTTCAACAGGATGCCCTGTAGCAAGAGTCTCGATCTTGGGATCGGAGCCGGGGATCATGGTGCAGAAGATACCCAAGCATAGCTCACCACATCTGGTAAGTCTATACCTTAGCTTGTGGAAGGTTAGCCACGTCAAATTCTCTAGACGCGAATGGAATTAAGATATAGATGACCAACCTTTTCCCTAGATGCTCTCTCATTTGGATCTTCGAAGGCGATGTTCTCGAGGGCCAAAACAGACTCCAAATCGGAGACAGTCAGAGGACGAGTATACGGGTGAAGATCCCGATGAGAATTGGAATACATATGGAAGTTTTTGATTTGTTGATCTTCAGGTACGATTACAAAATTTCTTTGAGGTTCTTGCTGGTCGTCGAATTGTCGTGGCGTTACTGGATTGGGACTCTCTGATAAAATAGGTGATTGAGGTGTTCCTTCACGTTGTTCGTTTTCCGACATAATTTCAACTTTCTAGATTAGGTTGGGACCCGAGAAATGCTACTAGGTACCGTGTCCAGCTAATTGTAGCCTTATGGAGAGAGATTGTGAATTAGTTCTAGATTTGACCGATTACCTAAGTCCCCACGGGTAGAAATATGGAATATTGGTTCTATTCGCTGTATTCGTTCCAATCACGGATGTTGACAAGATTTGGAGATCGATCGGATTCGCATCAGCAATCCATCCATTCACTGTATTGAGGGAGCAATTGCGAAATTGATGGAAGTGGAGTCGAGTTAGAGGACAGTAGAGAGTCAGAACCCGCGCTACAGAAACCGAAAAGAAGGCAACAGAGAACAAACGGCATTTGATTTGATCATGTGCTAACAAGGCTGCTTTGTGGTGTTATACCTAGGTAGGTAGGTAGGTATGTAGCTCATCGTCATTACTGGCCATTGTGTACAACTTCGAGTGAGACCTACCTAGTAGTATATTAATGCTGCTCTTGTTCTAGGAATTGCAATGGTTATTTTTACACACATCCGTACAATAATGTGAAGCTGCTTGCTAGATATTGCAGCAGATATTGCATCACAGTTCAAATGGAGAGTAGCTCTTAGCTAGTTATGCGATTGCCATGCTAGCTAAGGTAGATAGTCATACACAATTCCCATTGACACCCACACTTGAAGTGGTAACGGTTCATCTCTTTTGATGGTTGAACAAGATACACGAGCTCAAAACATGTGGTTAGGTGACATTCAGTTACTAGGCTAATGAGTAGATACTTATTGAGGTACATTTCTTCTATTGCACAGCATCTGCTTCTTGTGTGTACAAGAATAGACCCCGAAAATTCTATATTTATATTCATACCCGTTTATCTACTTCTTCTATCAGATGAAGCATTGAAGCAAAGGTCCCCGCTTATACGTCTTTGTTGTCGCATCATTGCCATCGCATCAATAAGTGATACCGCCAACATCACAACAGTCCAGAGTACCGACACTCTATGTTCCATATACCTTGACTACCTGCGGAAGGACATTCGTCACCAATTGACGCGGATCTCTCATTTTACCCTCTTTAATCGGCTTATCCCCATCCATTAGTTTCATCGTCGGGTGCGGGTATGGCTGCATTCGCATAGTAATCAAGGTACCAGGTAAATAACATTTAGCTACTACTCAGGTACCTAGTAGTCAATAGATGAAATCATCTACTCTATTTTGAGTATCATGGACCATTGGTACCAATGCTGATCGACAACATCAAACCGGTATCTTACCTTTCCCTGAGAACATACCCAGGTAGACTCATCACTCTTTGACATGCACTGCCACTGAAAATGAGTACGAATCGGTCACCGAGCCTTCCTGCTGCCGAAGACTTTGTCATCACACTCATTGATATCTATGCGTCTAGATGCACTGACGAAGACAAGAGGCAAATATAGCAAAAGTTAGGACATTTAAAAAGCAAAGAAGAGGCAAACAAAAATGATTGATGCTAGAACCTTCTGATGTACAAAGTTTGCCATGTACTGTGCATGTAGTTCTACACTGATCGGTTACCTCACAGATAGATATTCGCTACAAACAAATTTTCCCCATTTCTAATCCATTAGCTTCATCCGCTTCTATTTCAGGCGATAACTGGACTGGCACCGGTAATATAAGTGTCAGCCTTCTCTCGTCATACATGGATGGATACCTACCTACCCCCAAGCTCTGACCGGAATAGTTAATAACCCCTCTACCATCACCATCACCATTCCAATTACAATTTCAACTTCAAACTATCAATCTTTTCAACACGTTTCACTACTTCTCTTGAGATCCCCGATTTTCTAATATTCTGAATAACCTCTACTCTCTAATATCTTCTAATATTGAAAAGTACAATACTTGTTACTGCTACAGAAGTTCTACCTGTGACATAATCTTCAAAATGTTCGTTCAAGATTCCGAAAGACGTGCTTGATTTGTGAGCTGAAGCTGATAATTTAAAACTTAGGCGCATCACTTTAACCATTACTGCTCCTACAGATGACGATGCAGATCTCATATCTCTCGAAATACCCCAAGATACCACGGTAGGCACTTTGAAGGAATCCGTCCAAGCCGAATCTCGCATCCCTAAGAGAGATCAACATCTATACCACAATGGACAACTACTACACGATGACAATAAGACCATGGAGCAACTACAAATTGGTGATGGGGAGATGCTTGCTTTACATGTTAGGGAATACAGAGATCCGCCTGCTGCCACCGCACAACGAACTTCACAACCTGCTCGCGCACCTCAAGGAAGAGGAGGCCAACAACAGCCAGATCCAGAGACAATCAGATTGCAATTGATAGGCAATGCGGAAATGAGACGAGAGGTCGCTCGTCAAAATCCAGAACTGGCAGCAGCTGCTGATAGTCCAGAACGATTTGCTGCAGTACTGAACCAAATGCGAAGCCGGGAAGCGGGTGAGGAGGCTAGGCGGAGACAGCAGATTGCGGATCTAAATGCCGATCCTTTTGATGTTGATGCGCAAATGAGGATTGCGGAGATGATCCGTGAGCAACGAGTGCAGGAGAACTTGCAAAATGCTATTGAGCATAATCCCGAAGGTATACATGAGGTACCCCATTCTGCCTGCGCCAAGCTTCTAACCTGATCAATCAATAGTATTCGGTCGCGTTCATATGTTGTACATCGATGTCGAGGTCAACGGACATAAAGTTAAAGCATTCGTCGATTCCGGTGCCCAAGCTACCATCATGTCCCCCAAATGTGCTGAAGATTGTGGTATAATGCGACTAGTCGACAAACGTTTCGCAGGTATCGCACGAGGAGTTGGTACCGCCGCTATTCTCGGCCGAGTTCACTCTGCGCAGATTAAAATCGGAAGCATGTTTCTTCCTTGCAGCTTCACCGTCATGGAAGGCAAAGATGTCGATTTGCTTTTGGGCTTGGACATGTTAAAGAGACATCAAGCTTGCATAGATCTGTCCAAGGATAAGCTCATCATTCAAGGTGTCGAGGTTAGCTTTTTGGGAGAGGCAGATATTCCTAAAAACATGGAGGATGAGAGGGCAGAGGAACCACAACTCGAGGGACCAGGGGGAACAACCATCGGAGCAAAATCTGGAGTAGTTTCGGGGCCTTCGACAGGACAGCAAGCACCTCAGAGCTCATCGTCAGCACCAGCTGCTTCTACCCCATCGGTCACACCACAGCAGCAACAGCAGCAGCCGTCGTTTCCAGCAGAAAACATAGATCAACTTGTAGCTTTGGGATTCTCGCGTGATGAAGCTATTAATGCCTTGGCGGCCTGTGGGGGCGATGTTCAGTATGCAGCTGGTCTCCTGTTCCAAGGATAGAATGGGATTATGTTGAATTGGATGCGCTAGGCTATGATATAATACGGAGTGCGTTTAGAGAATAATATGTTCAAGTGTCGGGCCTGGCGTCACATAGCAAAACGGAAAAAAATGAGAGGCAGAAGAAGTCAGAGGACACAGGACTCGATCTTCTTGATAATGTGGTCTGACGATAAACCCATAAATAGCAAAACCGGCGTTAGCAAAGCAGATGTATGGCTTGATGCATATGATTTTCTTCTTCATTGTATATCTGCTCTTTTGTGATTTGATATTATGCAATGGGCGAATCCAATCCCCAAGATAGTGCTAAACATATGCTCATCACTTCCATTGTAATTACAGTACGCTCCCCCACTAACTCATGCTAACTTTCCCCTATCTCAATTTATAAACACAAGGTTTTAGAACCGACGCCTCGCTGGAAACAGGTACATCCTCAGGCTCATCCAAGAACTTAGCCTTAGGCTTCTTCTTCCACGTCTCTCCTTCTGGCATACCCTTTGGAACTGGTACACACTTGCCCTTGATAGGCGTCGCACCCTTGACAAAATGCATCTTGACAAACATCTTGTTACTCAAATCGACCGATTTTTCCGTTTGCAGAACAAATCCTCGCTTCTTAAGAACCTCAACGAAAGCTGATACATCGGTTTCCTGTTTGTTGTCTTCGTTGCCGTCAACATGCACCATGAGATCTGCCTCGTTCTCCTCGTCGTCGGCGGCTTTGATGGCTTTTTTGTTGATAGGTTGGTTCTTTTTGCGGTGGCCTACGCTGTGCTCGACGACTTTCTTGTTGTTTCCTCCTACGCGACCGAAGCGGGATTTGATTTCGGCGATCCAGAGTTCACCTTTCCAGCGGAGAATGCGGAAGGCTTCTTCGATGAAGTCGATCCAATTGGTTCCCATGAGCGCCAAGCAGAAGATTGCAATATCGATACTTCCGTCTTCGAGAGGGAGATTCGCGATATCCGCGCGAGTGACTAGAGGACTAGGACTTTGGAGATCGAAACTGTGGATTTTAAGGTTGAGTTTCTTGAGATCTTTTTGAAGACCAGTGGAGAGAGCTGCGTCACCGCATCCCAGATCAGCAATGCGACATGTGCCGTCTGTTCTTGGTAATGGAGTGAGGTCAGTCTTTTCTTGGGCGGGCTGGCCTCGCATATCTCGTCTGAGTTTACCGCGCTGGCGAATTTGGAGAGAGTAACCGTCGACAGGGTTTTCGGGCCAGACTTCTACTTGACGGCGGAAACCTTCGTGGTACTCGGTGAACATTTCTGGGTTTTGTTGAAAGGTAGCAAGGGATTCGGCGGATGGAGTAGTGTATAGAGATTGATTGAGGTGGCGGAAGCGGGCGGAGATTAGCTTTTGACGCATAGAAGCTTGGAGTGGTGTTAATTTCGCAGCGGGCTTAGGAGGTGGAGGAGCTTTGCTCGAGGCAGCATTAGAAGTGTCGTCTTTCGCAGATTGGTCATTATCGGATGGTTTTGAGTCCTTTTCCTTCTTGTCCTTCTTATTTTTCTTTTGCTTCTTCTCTTTTTTGGATTCCGAAACTTCTGTCGATTCATTTGAAGGTTTTGCTGCTTTGCTCTCAACGTCACCTGTGGTGACTTCCTTGGCTACCTTCTCTTTTTTCTCTTTTGTTTCTCCATTTTTTTCAGCATTCTTTACTTTCTTTGCTTTTGGTTTGCCTTCAATGACCGAATCCCAAAGTTCCGCCAAGTTTGCTGCGTTAACATCTGGATTCTTTGCGCGTTTGCGTTTCTTGCTTGATTTCGTCTCGGCAGGCACTCCTTCCTCATCAGCCTTTGAAGCTGCAGCGACAGGCTCCGCTTTTTGAGTTTTTAACAGACTCGACGAGACTGACCATCCTGGAACCGCGAACATTACTATGAAATGACAATGCTTGCTTAATGTTGTGCGGATTGATAGTTGTAAGGTTGGAAGTTGAGATAAATTCTAGACAATTTTTTTTCTCCTGCGATAAACTCGATAACCACGATAAATTTTGACCCCACATTTCTGCTCTAGCTAGCGTATTCTTCTGGGGAACTTATCAACCGAACCGAATGATGATCGATTGGCCGAAACTCAATTAATTGACATATTATTACCTACCTACCTAGTAGGGCCAAGTACTTCTTCTTCGCGATAAACCTCAGTAAGAAATTGAACAATGTCAGATTTGTTCGCCACTTTTACTCTGTTCAATCTCGATTATTTGTTTATCTGCCGCGATGGTTCACGTGGGCAGCGAGTGTTTGTTTTGCAGTTTGATCCAATTCGACTGTCTTAACTTGCGGTGATATCCGTTTGGTATGATACCCTTGTTTGGAGATATCTGCTTCCCCGGGGACCTACCAAATCAGAAAGAGTTCTACACATCCATTGGAACCCTCCTTATGTACTGTACTACTAATGTAGAATGATCGCTGTAGGTCATAACGGGGTGATGAAACGGTCAGCTCCAGGTAGGAGACGGCCGAACCGATTTTCTTTGGGTCGGTAGAACAGGGTTGAAGTTTAGTAGTGGCTTTGGGAAACATGCATACAAATCAAAAGATATTAGAATCACCAGCCTGCCATTCTTACAATCGCCCGAAAAAGCCACAAGAGGGGCTCTTGAGGGGCTCCAAAATGTACTATCATTTCCTGCTCGTTGTACAAGGGATTATGACTGAATGGTTGAAGCCACAAAGCCTTCGGCGTCGTTTGCAACCATGGTCTAGACCGTTAGCTTCTCCGATAACCCATTATTAGTTACATACTTCTTCGTCGGAAATACGATTCAAGACAAGGATGTCTAATCTGAATCGGTGATGATATGGTAGATTTGGCAGGTTGATATAGAGCGGAGAGTCCAAGATTTCAACGAGACATTACGGAATGAAATGCAGCCCTTGAATGTTCAATCGACAATACTGTTGGCCACCGCCAACACAAGGGCAAAGAGACTCGTATAGTCTATGTATGAATTACTAATTTTCCTTTTTTATATGGGTAAGTATTATGCTTCATTAAGGTTACGAATAGGCAATCTTTCATAACAGAAACCCAGTAGACAGATGGCAGCATTTCACATCAACCCCTGACTAACACCTCATTCTCCTTTCTTACATCCGAATCCAAAAAAACCAAAGGTGGGTAGGGTGGTGTTACCAGTCTATTCGGGTGCCTAAGTTTGATGACAAGCCTTTTTTCAATCCCATAAGCCCAACTTCATGGGGTTTTCATAAGCTCAAGCCAATCGTTTCTTATCCCACGCAGCCTTGTGAATGAAAGACATTTTGAGCTTTTGAGGGGATCTTCTCATCCGGCAAGCCACCACATTCAAAACTGTCTACTCGAGCAGAGGGCTAGGTACACACAGTAATCTCAAAACGTATTCACTGCAACGTAAAGCCAGCTCTGTAGTGATACGTTGAATTCCTACTTCCTTCTTACTTCCTATTTTGTCGATTTTTCTAATTTGGATGAAGCTCGGTTCAACTAGAGGAAAGGTCCACCAAAAAAACAACAACCGTATTGCAGGGAACCGCGGACTAAATTGAAGTGTGAATTTTGAGAAAAAGAGAGACTGGATGCTTCTTTTCCTTCAAACCTCTCTTTACTTTTGATGCCTTTTCCTCTACATCCAAATTTGATCATCAACATTGCTATCGCCATCACCATTGCCATCACCGTCGCCATCGCCACTGTTGTTGTTACTTCGCTCTCGTTGTCGCCATTGAATGATATCATTTAGACAATCGATAACATCTACCTTACCTAGCTGAGCAACCACAATTTACCTTGGAACTTGGAATCCCATCTTATTCAGCCCTTGACGATTTTGGGTTAATCCCGCCTTCAATCACCCAGATACTGGTATCACAACAGACTTCAATTGCATACACCACCAAACCTCAACGCATAACTAGCTATACTTCATTGGGCATGACACATTTGAAGTGAAGCTGCAAATAACAATGATTTACATCCCTTAGTTACACAAACTGGTTATTATTGTTGATAATTCCTCGTGCTGGCAATATCGCCGACTTGTTCGATTATTGTAGTATATATTATGGTCTCCCGAGTTCACGGGTGAACCTACCGAAAATCAACGTTTCCTAAGGTTACACGAGTATTACCATAATGGAATCATGAGGTCCGAGTCTTGAACTGTCCATTTAAAGAGGGGAGATTCAACTACTCTTGAACCAAAACTCACGGTTATCTTCAATATGAATCCAGAGAAGTCGCAGGATCTTGAAAACGAGGAGGAGGAAGACGAAAGTCCCGCGGGTGTAAGAAAGCCTGGTTCCAAGGCTCAGGGTAGGAAACGCACGAAAACGGGATGCTTAAGTGAGTCTAAGCCGCAACAAAGTCGGGGTTATCTTTGAAATGACTGACATATCTACCTTGCTCTTAGCATGTAGAAAACGACGGATCAAGTGCGGAGAGGAAAAGCCAACATGTCAAAATTGTTCCAAATCCAAAAGGCACTGTGAAGGCTACATTCAGCGAGTTGTGTTCAAGGATCCCTTAAGTGCAACCCGGGGGCCATTTGCCAATTCATCCCAGACAACTTTCCCGTCGGGATCTGGTCGGTCAAATCAGCGTCGTGTTGAGGCCCCAAAAACTTCTCCTCTTACGCAAGTACAATTACCAAATCTTGCACCGAAACCAGGTGACTCAGACACATATACCAGCCCTCTATCTAGACCCTCTAACGAGACAAATCAAGGATTTGAACAAGGCATACACGTTTTCTCCGGTCGCGCGACTCAAGATGTAGTACCTCAAAGGAATATTTCTCAAGAAACCCCGGAGGCAAAACCAGCTCAAAGAGATACCGTGGATCGTTCATACCTACCAACTCCCGAACACAGATCACCTCCAGGTTCTGGGCCTACTCACTATGATTTTAACGCTCTCTTTGAGCAACAATCACCGCTTGGAAATTTCCCCGTTATGCAATCCAGTCCCTCTCCATGGATTGTGAACCAGAATAGTACACCCCACTCCTACCCTCAAAAACATGCACAAAATACAAATCCACAATTTTCGCTTCTCTCACCACCTATGGTTACTACTCAGAGTAATCCAAACTGGCAACAACCGGCCTTTTCTCACCCACCTAATTTGAATTCAAGCATGTCACATGCGCCACTTACAAAACAAGCGACACCGATTATAGAAACAGCATATACACCTCCCTTGGACATGGCACAGCAGGCCAATCATATATCGGATGGAACCTTTTCACATCATACGGTCTCAAGAAATACAGACGATGATACCATCGACAAGAACAACTATGCTGCGATTGAACAGGGAAATGAACGGGCATTTGACGATGATGAAATGAGTCTAGATAATGATCGGTGGGCCGATGACTACGAATATGATACTTTCAATGCCCAGAAGAACATGGAATATGGCATTGGGCAAGTGATTGCCCTCCAAGCTCGACAGAATGCACAAGATCAAAGTCTTCGCTCTTTTACCTCACTGCTCGACCGATCTAACATGCTATCGGCTTACAATCCTTCACTACGGTCGTCCCCACTCAATGACAGTATGACGGCTAGAATATTCTGTCATTTTATCAATGTGACTGGACCTAGTATTTCAATGTTCGAGCGGAATCCTGCCAATCCTTCTTTGATATTCCAGGGGACACCTGTACCATCTTCTCAAGGACATATCTGGACTTATACGTTTCCCATGCTTGCCTTGAAACATGAAGCGCTTCTCCACGCAATGCTCGCTTGCGCCAGCTTACACATTGCAAAACTGCAAAATACCCACATAACCGCATCTTTGAAGCACTACGCAATTTCTTTGCGAAGGATTGCAAAGAGTGTATGCGTGCCTGGACGCCGAGAACATCCTGCTACTTTGGCTGCAACGATGTTGCTTGCGTTCTATGAGTGCTGGTGTGCTGATCATCAAAAATGGAGTAACCATCTGCTTGGGGCAAGGACCCTCGTGAGAGACATTGACTTCACTGGCATGACTCGTCATCTGAAGGACATGCGGGCACAGCTGCGTCAAGAAGATCGTGCGAGTTATCGTCAGGAGCAAATCCATATGGGCAAAACATTTATTGAAGAAAAACGCAAATTCGCAGCCTCATTAGAAGATGTGGACGAAAATATTGTTGGAGTATTGATGGGCCGAAGACTTCGTTACGATGACTTTGGACATATTATCGATGATGTTTGGGAGGATACCGAAAACAGAATCTATAGCCCTAAGGACATTGAAACTTATGAAATGCAACGCGACCTTGTGTGGTGGTACTTTAAACAAGACGTTTATCAAAGTATATTAAGTGGGGGAAAGCTCTTCACTGAGTATGATAAATGGAGTCTTTGCCCTCCGCGTGCACCACTCGGTCGATTAGATGCAGTATACGGTACTTTTGATCATCTCATTCTTTTGATGGGACGACTTGCAGATTTCGCTGCCAAAGACTTGAAAAGGAAGACGTTAGCCATGAAAGCTACCAACAACCCCATGGGTAATCAAATGCCAAATTTTGCAGGCATGGTACCAAATGTTAAGGAGCCGACTCTTCCTATGGGATTTTCACCAACGCATACTTCATCTCCTCAAAGCTCAGAGGGCGGAGATATGGATCTTGAGACTCAAAGACTTGAGGCAGAAGAAGAGTGGCAGGATATTCGCAATGCATTCAGCGTACTTGAAGATCATTTTGGTGAAGACTTTCAACCTTTAGGCGACGAATTTTCTACCCCAACTCAAACTCCTTTTGGCCCAGCTCTGCAATACCGAACTTATGGTATTGCTGGCATTTGGATGAATTATTACATGGGTCTTATTTCTTGTCACCGATCTCATCCTTCTATGCCACCAGCAGCAATGGTAGCCGCAGGCATGGCGGCTCGCAAGACGGCGTTCTTTGCAAATGAGCTCGGTCGTATCGCTGCTGGCATTGCACCCGATCTAAGCATGACACCTCAAGTCAATCCGGGAGTTGGTGCAGCACTTATGGAAAGTACAATCTGTCTCTTTATGGCAGGCGTTCAAGTAAGTCTGTAATAACTGAGTACTGTAATCCTGTACTGACCATCTGTAGTTTCAAAATCCGGACCAGCGGACATGGCTAATATGCCGGCTTAACGATGTGGCTCGTTTGACGGGCTGGCAAACATCACTCGCGAGTATGTAACTTCTACATTCTCTATGAATTCAATGTTTCTACCTTTACTAACATCTTTCGAGTTGCTTCCGGCTGCGAAACATCTTGGGTCAAGGCTGGAGAAATGGGGAGAGGTCCACCGTACACAAGGACGAGGGACGAGCGAGTAAACCCACAAGTGGTCAATGTTACACGCAATGGAGAAAGAGTTGCAATGCAACAGCAGCAAGCTACTGATCAGGGATTTGTGATTAGTACTCATCAAAGGGTTCATTATGCTATTGGTATTCTGGGTGTCCAAGATGATCTGAATAATCTTGACTTGGATCAGTGATCAATCAGGGTTAAATGATGTTCACCATTTACAAAGCTCAAGAGTCCAGACACAAATAAACGAAACGTTGCCTGAACAATGGATGCTCGGAAATAAAGTTATGAATAAGACGTGAATCCGAAGTCGACCAGAGTCACGTCGGAACAAGACCAAAGGCTTGGTGTGATGACACAGTCAATAATGATATTGACGGTCGTCGCAGAAACTGATTGAGTAGCTCGTGCTCGAGCCTTTGATATCCAACATCTTTTGATCTAGGTCATGAATTCGAGATTGAAAGAAAAATTATGAATTGGGTTGGTTCGAGTATGGGATGATGCCTTCCATGAGATTAGCTCGCATTAGCCAGAGAGTTCCAGGGCCCATACAGTGTTATCCATAACCACAGATATTAGTAATACCGATCTGGAAACTCTGTAGGGATATCATGCATCGCTGTGATGATATCCGTACCAATATTTGTGAATTGATGGTTGGACGATTTTTTGTGGTCAGGTAGTGACTATTAAACCACTACATATTTCTATTGGGAGACACTATTCCTGGTTGAATACTTTCCAGGAGAAACATAAAGCCCACCATACTTTGAATTCAAGATGTTCTTGTTACCATCCGAATTCAAATTTGACAACGAAGCGGCACTTCATGCTTCAAATGATTTGTCGGGACCTCGAAGCCTCGAGTCCCTGAAGTAAAATTTGTCATCTACATTGAACTTAGACAAGCGCATGCTCTCTCACGTTCAGAGAATTCGTGAAAAAATTGAACTTTCACATTTCCGATCTATCATTTGTATGCCACAGTCTTATGAAATTTCCATTGTCAAAATAGAGTCGAGGATGTAATCTTATATTCTAAATTTTCTAGCTTCGTATAGTAGTGTATGAAGAGTGAAGATTTACGACGCTTTCATTGACAAAAAATCAAGTTCGGCAATTATACCTCATACCAGAAAGCTTTACGGAAAGAACTCCTTCTTGAATAGTGTATGATTTCTCCTTTCATAGACGAAAGGAAGGGGGAGAAGAAATCCAAGTTTGGAGATCTGGCAGGGTAAGTGGAATAGACGAAATCACGTTTTTCAGTTTCAAAACTCAGAGGGGGATAATCAAATAGTCATCAGCCCTTGGATTATTTACCAACTCAAAACTAGATATTATGCCTCAGTATTGAAGAGATGGCAGTCGCAAACAACGTGCTTTCTATATTAGGCAGATAGGCACGGTGCACTTTGAGTAAACGAATATACCATCACTTCATCATTCAAAACCTTTAGATTTGTGCTTCGATTCTTCAATATACAACCTAACAATTAAAAATATGTTTTTCGGAAAAAGTGCCGGGGAAAAGAAGGCTGGAGAGTCCTCTAGCCAGAATGAGATCCCTAATATGGCCCTGTGCTTGGCTGCCAATCGAAGCAAACGCGACAATGAGCACATAAATGCAATGCCATTTCAAGACGAATACTATCGGGATCGTATGCGAAATATGCAGGCCACCTACAAAGTCAAGCTAGACAGTCTTCCCGGCCTAGGTTACGTTTCACGCATTAAATTGATCTGGGACCATGATCGTCTCTTGGGTACTTTCGAGATGGACGTTTTCAAAGGTTCTTTACTTATTGATCCTGGTCCTAGTCAAGAGCACTTTAGGGCAGATATCGAGTACTCAAAGTTTCACGAGGCACGAGCAAAGGATAAGGAATCGAGTGAAGAGTCTGGAGATGATAAGGATGACGCAGATGATGGAGATGATGAGATTGCTACTACTCGAGAGTACCGTTTCAAATGGCGTGGCATGAATTCAAAGATACCACATAAAACTTTCAACTCTTCTTTTACTGTCGGCAAGATTCGATTTGGCAACGGTAAGATTTGGGGACACTTTGAGGCAATGTCTGGTGTTGGGTTTCCAGGTGGTCGCTGTGAATTTCATGGCAAGATACCTCATGGTCCTTGTCTTGTGGATATGACTATTCAACAATTTCTTGATAAATGGAATGGATATGCTGAGATCGAGGAGGATGAAGAACCACGATCTCCTACTCCAAGATCTACAACGGCAAGGTCACACACTGAACGCGATGGTGCTGGTTCAACACCTTCACCAAAGGACGATATATTACAGGTCGAGGAATGGACAGAAGACGATCAACAGAGTTTTGTCGAAATGATTACGGGTATTTATGATATCACTAGTAAGGAGATAGAAGAGGATTGGTCATCGAAATCAAAGGGTTTGATGGTTCGTCTCCACGTAGACCAGCAGCAAGGAAGAGTTCTAGGGTTTTTTGACATCGGCATAGTTGAAGGCTTCTTTTGTTTGAATGATGAACTCAAAGATCTTATACACAACGATTCAATGGGTTTTAAATGGCACGGAAAGGGAACGTTCTCTGGATCATCTGAGAAAGGTACTGGTACGATAACCATTCGAGCACGAGGGGGGAGAACAGTAGAAGGTATATTTTGTGGTATGCCTGATAAGAATGATGGCGAGATTGATTTCCGTGGTACAAAGCGAGTTCTCCCGTTGGGAGTTTCAGGTCGCGGTGCGGGCTATTATCGCGCGCAATGGGCAGATTATACACGTGGTAAGCTGGATGTTCCACAGTCAATTCCTCACAAAGGACGATGGGGAGTCAGACAAGAGCTTGCCAAGAGAGTGAGCTGGAATCGTTCTGCTGATTCTGCCAAAGAGACTGGTGCACCGAAGAAGGGCTCTGGATGAAGAAAGGTTTATGGTAGTCTTATACTATTCTTACGAGTCATAGATCAGAGGGGATATGTTAGCATTGGTGAGATTTTCAGATCTTTGTATGCTTAGATAGATGCATCAGATCAGAGTATTAGATGAAAAACGTTAGTCCAGATTATCTATGTGCATTGTGTTTATTGTTTATGATAATGACTGTAGAATATATATTGATTGAGAATTTGAGACAGTAATTCAAATGATGAGAGATCTCCAAAGATTGGAATCATTACAAGTCTTCCTTCGAACGAACTGAATAATCAAGCGATCTGGAATACTAACAGTAGCAAACCCACTCACTCACTCACTCACTCACTCACTCACTCATGCAGACTATCCAAAATTGAAAATGAATTGGAATGGGAATGGGAATGGGAATGATCAAGCTACGATTCAATATTCGATATTTAATATCCATCATGCTATGCTGTATTCGAGTATGCATCTCATGAACTCAAATCTCGCAAGTACGCACTCAGTGTCATTGGGATTGGGAATACATATACATGATAGGAGTCAAATAGTTACTACTTAATATACTAAGTATAATTTCGAGGATATTAATAATAATAATAATAATAATAAATGCTGAACTTTCTTCTCGTCCAACTAATCAAAGTTAAACAGTTTGTTCTCGTGCAGAAAGATGGGATGGGATGGGATGGGATGGGATGGGATGGAGTTGAGGTTTTTTGGTTTTTATACACGTGATTTTTTGGGGGGTTAGAGAGACGGGGGGCCGGGGGGATAATTCTGGAAACTGAGGAATGAGATTTTGGAGTTTTGGCGGTTTTGGAGCTTTGTTATGGTGGATGGATGGATGGATAGATAGAGAGGAATCTGTGGTGTTTCGGGGGCTAGATCTAGATCTAGATGTAGACTACACACTTCACTTCACTTCACTTGGTGTGTGTGTAAGTGTGTGAGAAGGATTCTTGTATTGAATGGATAATATACCCCGAAGAGAAGTAAGAGAAAAGGAAGGAAGGAAGCTCCATGCTGTGAGCTGGGAGCTGGGAGCTGGGAGCTGGGAGTTGTGAAAGCGAAAGCCCTGGGTGTGAATTGTACGGTGTAACTAATTCGACAAGACAGAAAAAAGCTTTCCCCGCGTAAATATCACAATCTTTCTTATTGATCAGTAGCTGTCCATGGTAGGTTATGTATGTATAATATAGTATGGTTGGTATGGTTGGTATCAGCTCACATCGATCGAGTCGCCCACGCCAATCACGCTCCCTTGTTATTCTGTTGTTTGTGGGTAACTAACTGTTGTGAATGCTTATGGAGATATACTTAGATATCTATCGTATCTTATCAGTACGATCTGATTGATTGGTTGATTGATTGATTGGAGATGATCTCGCGATGATGTATAAAATGTTTTTGTTTTATACTTGTTATGTATGTGTGTGTGTGTGTTTCTGTGTGAAAAGGAAACGGAAATTCTAGATCTGGGAAGGAAACAGGGGATGGAATGTGGGAGATATAGCATTTTCTGTGGCACGTTGTGGATAGGAATATGGGGATAGATGGCGTGGCTTGGCTTGCACGCAGGATGCACGTACGATGGTGGATGGGTGGTGTGAGTTGCGCAGATAGATGGATAGATGGATGGATAGATGGAGCTTGGTATCATTTTGGTGAGATGTGTGTGGATGGTGGGTGAGTGGATGGATTGCGTGCGTGTTTAGGTGCAGAGATTTCCATTTCCATTTTCATTTTCATTTTTGATTGCGGAGGAGTGACGGTGATTGGAGGTTGGGTATCACGGTGGGTGGAAAAAATGGTGATGGGAAAGTTATGGGGTTTGTTAGAGGTTCTTAGTAGGTAGGCTTAGCTTTTGACTAGATGGGTGGGTGGGTAGACAGGTAGGTAGGTATCTAGGATTGCGCATGTGAGCTAAGAGGCGGACTGGACTGTCGGTTTGTTACTATGTATATACGACAGGCATCACACGATTGAATAGCTTTCTTTCTTTGGCTGGAGGTCGCTTTGGATGCTAGTTTGGGGGGTTTTTCTATTCAAAGAAAAGCTCGTATTCATTGGCCTCTGTCACTGTGAGCCACCGACTGGTAGGTTTGCGCGGTTGGGGATGGATGAGGATGGGTGATAGATATGCTATGCAGGATTTTTGGAGAAGGAAAGGAGAATAGTTGCAGTGGCAATGGTAATGGTAATGTGTGTTGAGATAGAATTAGACACACACATAGGTACCTCGTGATTTCCGACACTTGTGAGACATTTGATGGATTGAATAGGTTTCTAGGTGGCAGTATCGTGATGATTTGATTCGAGATTACTGTAAAGAATGAGAGCGTGTGGGTGTGTGGTAAAACAAGAGAGGAAGAGTGATATGATCATATACTTTTACCTGAATCCTTGGGATGTATTGCTGGGCAAGCGGGTACTGAATCCCGATACTCCGTATATCATTTATTGGTGGCTCACATCACATCGAAATTGTTTACTACAAAGTACTCGAGCATATGATTTGAGATGCAGGGAATGTTGAATGGAATTGACATGATTCATCCAATCAAAATTGATTAATGCTGATGAAACATACGTAACCGATTAAAGGGGCAATTGGCGTGTGTGTGTGTGTGTGTGTGGTGTTGTGTAGGGAGTTGAGTGATTCTCTCCGTACAGAGTAGAAAGAAAAAACAAGAAACAAGAAAGATGAGGATAATCAATCTCTCATCTCTTCTCATTCACAAGTAAGTCGACACGGATTATAAGATCACACATTAACCTTGGAACCCCTCCTCGCTTCATATCAAGAGAGGGTCGACTTTGGGATTTTCTGATACATCCAACCTCCCGTGTAAAATTACTTTTAGTATCTAGTTTCTCTAGTCTCTACTCCTAGTTTCCAGGGAGAGATCTTAATGATGATGATGACATCAATTTGAATGTTCATAGGGATAGGATAGGACCGCGATAACCTCGCTTCTTTTGTGTTCTTGTTGATTAACACGTGTGTGAGATTGGGGAGGTGGGTAGGTGGGCAGATAGATAGTTATTAGATATTATGTATGGGTTTGGAGATTATTCGGATTCAGATTCAGATTCAGATTTAGATTCAGATTCACTTGACATGAATGATCATATACAATCTACATACCTACCTAGGCAGTACAGTGCAGTACTGTCATACCTGTCATAGCATAGTCTTGAATTTTAAATAGCTAAAGACTTGAACTGTAACATAGTTAGCGCCACAGATACGGAGTAAAAGTATCAGTATCAGTATCGGTATCATCTAACATCTAATTCAATATTTCCATTCGAGTACCGTTGGCGTACATCAAACTTGGGATTTCTATATCTATATATATACTAGGTACCTAAGTATACCTGCTATGCATGCATGTACGTATGTATGTATGTAGACCTAGATATGTACCATGCCATGTTGTATATCTTTTCGATCCACCATGCTTCTAGCATAGCCTCCTATCATTTTTTATTGAACATGGAAAGTTCATTGAATGATCAAGTATCATCTCAACGTATTGCTTGATTTTATTACTCTGCTTGTATATTATAACGAGACCAAGATGGAAAGAAAAAAAAAACCTGTTAAATAAACTTTATAACAACCCCAGTCAAGCCAGTGATGTAGATGTATGCACTTTATACCTTAAAGCCCGCTTACCACACTATACTATACTAGCCCAGCCCCTCGACTAAAATGTCAAAGTAATAAACTTCTCGAACGGCCCACCAGTCCATGGCTTTATCCACCAGTCTATGGCCTTATCCACCCAAATCCAAGCCCAAACCCAAACCCTCGCAACCCTCTCAACCCTCTCGACCCTCACTATCTTCTAGAGTTTCGCAAGCTTACGTTCTAGCTACATTTCCATTGGAAAGCCCACCAGGTGGTCGTAATATACGGAGTACATTCAATTCAATCCACTTTTGGATTTTCTTCCCTTTCATGCTTCATGCTTCATGCTTCACACTTCATATTGATTTCATAATTCATTCTTTTAATTGAAGCGTTGATTCAATACACAACAATACGTCCTTGTATCACTCAAGAACAAGGACTCGAGAAACAATAACGACTTACTTGCTTTTACCTCGAGGAACTTGGATCAACTTTATCCCAAGAACAACATCTTCGCACACTCACACACACAATCCAAAGAAAAGAAAACGAGACAATACTAATAAATAACTTATTCGCCGTTGGCGTTACTCTCTGTCTGCTTTATTCCGAGAATATCTTCCTGCTCGAATTCACGCAATCTCAATAAATAACTGCGAAATAACTGCGAAAGCTATCGGCGCGCACAATTCCTCTACATGAAATCTCAACAATAACCACGAAACTTCTCTAAACCACTAATCTCTCAATTGTAAAGGAACATCCCTATTCGATCTACCTCCTCAAATTACAGACATCTCTATTGAGCAGCATACAAAAACCTCAAGTCTCCATATCCTTTCTAGGCGGATTTCCCGCCGACTTATCCTCCATGATGGATCAAGCCGGGCATGCTCTCCTGGCTGCGAACCTCATATATGCTAGAGCAAATACGACGAATGGCACAACCACTACAGATGCCGATACCGAAGTTCGACCACCTATATATAAAGCAATTGGAATTTCATTGGCGGTAGCGTCAGGAGTGTTCATCGGAATATCTTTTGTTTTGAAGAAGATTGGATTATTGAGAGCCAACGAGAAATACAATGAAGAAGCAGGAGAAGGATACGCGTACCTTAAGAATGCCTTATGGTGGTCTGGTATGACTCTCATGATTCTTGGAGAGATTTGCAATTTTGTTGCGTACGCATTTGTTGATGCAATTTTGGTTACTCCGCTTGGTGCACTCAGTGTCGTCATTACCACTATCTTATCCGCAATTTTCCTCAAGGAACGACTGAGTATGGTCGGAAAAGTTGGATGTTTTCTCTGTATTGTTGGATCTGTGGTTATTGTCATGAATGCGCCAGCGGAAGCTTCGGCAGCGACAATTCAAGAAATGCAACATTTTGTGATTGCTCCAGGGTTTCTAACTTACGCCGGTGTCATCATCATCGGTTGTACCTTTCTTGGATTTTGGGCTGGACCACGATATGGAAAGAAATCCATGCTTGTGTATTTGTCGATTTGCAGTTTGATTGGAGGACTTAGTGTTGTTGCGACACAAGGTTTGGGAGCTGCAATTGTCACTCAAATTGGTGGTACAAAACAGTACAATCAGTGGTTCTTATACGTTTTATTCGTCTTCGTCGTCTGCACACTTTTAACGGAGATCATATATTTGAACAAAGCACTTAACATTTACAATGCGGCATTGGTAACTCCTACATATTATGTTATGTTTACGAGTTCTACCATTGTCACTTCGGCCATTTTATTTAGAGGGTTCAAAGGAACTCCAACCTCGATAATTACGGTCGTCATGGGTTTTCTGGTTATTTGTTCTGGAGTCGTCCTTCTTCAACTATCGAAATCAGCCAAAGATGTTCCAGATGCTGCCATTTTCGCTGGTGACCTCGATCAAATGCGCATTATTGCCGAGCAAGAACAACCAGAAACGGAGCCAAAGGCAGACGCCATTAGAGGAGCAGCCGCTATTGTCAGAAAATTCTCTTCGGCTAGACACAAGATGGAAATGGAGGAAGCTAAGCGGCTTCATGAAGAGTCTCACTTGCAGCCACTTGGTGAAGATGAAATTGTTGAATGGGATGGTCTCCGAAGACGTAGAACTACAATTGGTTCGAACTATAGCGCGAGTATGAGATCTCGTGCCAATTCATCTGTTCCTCCTTTACCCGAAAACATGCACCATCCAACTCATAGAGCAACTCTTCCTAGAACACCTATCGCTCACCCACCTCTCGGTATGTCTCATTTCCCGGATCCAGAAGAAGACCGCGACGAAGAAGATCGTCCAGGTACCGGTCTTAGTTCTTCCATCTTTGGCACTATTCGCAACCGTGTAGCTCGTGGAAAATCTCTTTCTTCGGGCACAAATCCTGTTGTCAATCTACAAAGTCCCACCCACCCGGTCCCCTTGACCGACATTCGTACCTACAGAGGTGGTGATGGCGATATTTATAAAAGCAAGAATAGCAATGAAGCTTACTATATTCATGATGATAATACTTTGGGTTTACCACCCGCTTTACGCGATCAGAAGACTGAGTACACTGGCTCGGGAGGTAGACATGTTACTATTGCAGAAGATCCAGTCCGTCCAATCTCCAGAGCTAGTAATCTAGTTCCACCTACACCCCCACCTCACTCTGCCAAGAGACAATTTTCATTCCAGAATGTTTTTAGAAAAGGTGGAGGACCACAAAATGCTGACGGACCTCCACAAGAAGTCCGTTCACCTGACAGAAAACGTATGGGTTCTCGACATGGAAGTGATGAGGTTGTTAAGGGTGCAACCGAAGAAGAAAGATTAGGACTCGTCAAGGGCGATACTAGAACACAAAGTCCATCTGGTACATCTAGTACTCCTTCATTTGATGAAGAAGATGAAGAATTAGAACCGTGGAGTTCCGAAACCAAGGGATATAGAAGAAATCGTTCTCCTCCCCGAAGAGATCCCGCGTTGGGAGAGAAGGGTTCGTTTCTTTAGGGGATACAAGGATGGAAATATGGGATATGATGGAATGATATGAATCATGTGGAGTTTTGGCGTTTGCGAATACCTAAGAAAGTTTTTCTTCCTGGCATTATTATTTGATTGGTTGATCGATTGATTGGATGGATGGATCGGTGGATTATTATTACTGCAAGTGTATGATCACAAGCTTTGTATATTGAAAGAAAAATGGGGTGCGGTTTGCCTAGAAGGCAATTTGGAATATGGAAGGAGGATGGAAGATGGATGGGATCATTCGAGGAAGTGACTTGGTGATGAAAGAAAGACCTATGATACCTACTTAGAAACTATTATGGACTCGGTTGTAATTGTACCTAGAGACCTCTTCTTACCACCCATGACTGATATCTATCTATTCATTGACGTACCTATGATGCGATGGAATTCTTTGAATTATATGTATGTATGTGAGTTCTTCGGGTGTATTGTGATGTTTTTGTTTTTGTTTTTGTTTTTGATGCGAGAGACTCGCTTGCTTACTCGCTTGCTTGTTGATCTACACTTTTTGAATGACGAGTCCTTTAATTGCTTATTGTTACTGGACTTGATTTGATTTGATGTAAGGGATTGAAAGATTCGATATCTCCGTTGATTAACATCCATCGTTCGAGTCAATCTGAATCATCAACTCTTATGCTCGAACTTGAATTCTATAAATCCATTCATTCATGTATGTGTAGGTTGTCTGGTTCGGTAAGGTATGGACCAGTTGAGTCGTACGGGGGAGGTTTTTCTTCAGACCAGTTAGATTCTTCAAGGTCTGTGGCATTGGTTTTGAGTGGTGAGGTTAGTACGGTGCTGAACATTTTGAATGGTTAATCTGTATTCTGTATGTCGATGAAATGGGAATCTGTATTGTGTGCAATGATGAGAAGTTGTCGGCTTGCAAAGATTGTTTCTTCAGGATTTGAGTGACAAAGACAGCGAAACTTTATAATACCATGGTAATTGGTATCATAAATCCTCTCGTTTTGCTCCTTTTACATGACTAGATTTCATGATATTGACTATGTGACTTGTTCGAATCTTTCGAGTTTGACTCAAAAATATTGTATGATAATCTAAAAGAAACCAACACCATGAATATTTAAAAATCAGGCTCGGATAGAACAGAAGAATCAAGAAATATGAAATTGCTACTAAATACAGAGGATATGAAACTGCCTCTGAACATCAAGTACCCACAGTGCCCTATCAAGTAGACAACCCCTTCGCTACCATCTGAAACAATATATTTCCATCTTTCAATAATCCATCTCAACATTTACCAACTGATTAACCTCTTTTGCTCCGCTTAGCTCTAATATTCGTCCCTTCCACGCCTGGTATAATCTCACTTCGCTTGCTTCTGAAGATCCAATATCTAGTTCAAGCTTTTCTTCTGCGACAGTCTCATTTATTTCCTTGGACTGCAAGTCATGACAATCACCCTCGTCTACCTTATCTTCTATTACTACGACAGTGTTCTCGGAGTAGTCATGATTCTGCTCCGTACTCTCCGTACTAGCCCCACGAGCCAAATTGCAAGTAGATACATTTTCGGGTGGGGCTAAAGGCCAACTAAAATCGTAGGTGAGAACTAGAGGGGTGGTTTTGGTTTTGATTGCTGTTTTGGTTGCAGCTTAAGTTGTAGCTTCAGCTGCTGCTCTGATATGGGAGTTTTGTTTTTTCTCAATTTTCGTCTTGGGTGGCTCTTTGGACCGTTTGTTGGAGAAAATACGGATGTTGGGTTTGGGAAATTGGGCTCGAAAGAGATTGTTAATGTGCATTGATGCCTTGTGTGTAATGACGTCGGTCTTGAGGAGTTGGTCTCCTAGTGCTAGCTTCCTCTTTACGACGTTTTCACTTCTCTCAACTCGTTTTGTCTCTTCGACCTGTTGTATTTCAACAATTAGGGATCGAATATTATCAAACTTTTGCGTTCTCGATTCTCGAAGTCGGATAAGATGATGTCCGGGCAGATACATCATTGGGAGACTTGATATTCCATCTTGAAAGACATTGCCGATGGATATTTAGGAATCCGATGATACGCCTACTTTTTGTTGCATAAATTCTTCCGGTAGATGGATTGGAGATTTCTGCACTTGTTGTATAGGTGATAAAGTGTGCTTTCGTTTGTGGTAAAGAAGCGCAGCTTTGTGAAGTTCGAGTTGATCGGGTGCTTTTGAGAGGTGTTTGGAGAAAAACATTTTGAGTACGAGAGAATGATTGACTAGACTACGTCGCAGATGCTTTTGTAAGTAAAGATTACTTTGATATGGAATTTCGGAGATGGATCTTTCCGAGTTGCTTCGGGAAATGAAGTGAGAAATGAGATTGGTTCGAAATTATATTCAGAAATATATATTGCTCTTGGAACCATGATTTACTGACTCTATAAGCTATTTTGAATCATTGAGATATATCTAACAAGCAAATGTTCCGCTTGGAATTTGAAAGTAATAATGCACAGTCAGGAAGATTTCAGTTTTCAATCAATATGTAAAGATAAGAAAATGAAGCTGCAGTGAATACTTGTCCATAATCCCAGAATGAACCTATTCACGCAAGCCACAGTGAAAGAAAAAGACATAATAATACTTCATATTGAATTTCGATAAACCCTTGAGCCGACCTTACACGCGCTCCACGCATCTAGCACCTCCCTCCCCAAAAGTCCCAACCTCTACAAAAATCACGCCTCGATTAGTTATCAAGCAACATATTCTCACACACGATCTCCAGAAGTACAACAATCTCCTTTCAGTAAGTTAGCAATGGAATCTATTTAGGTATATAAAACATACCTAAAAACATCGCAGATTCTAGATTCCTTACTTTTGAGGTGGCTCGATTCCCAGCACACTTTTGATCTGTTGCATAGCTGTAGGAGGAGGAGACGTAGTAGATAAAATCTCTTGGCTAGAAGAATCGAGACGTTTTGGCTCTGCGGGTTCTCGTAGACCGAGACTGCTGAAGGAGGTGTACTCTGGTCGTGGAGGAGTGCTTAGCTGTTTGTCATTATTTGTTGATTTGAAACCCGGTGATTGTATGAAAGTTTTTGTTTCGGTAGTTGGGTCCACGTTTGTTTGGGGGGTGTCAGACGGAGCTGGGTTTGAAGACTTTGGTGGAGGAGTGTCGGGTAAGAGGGTTTGGAGGTTCATGTGAGAGTTTGTGGCTGGACTATGCATAGCTGAAATCGTAAGCTCTCGAGTAATGTATGGCTCACTTGTGTATAGGCAGGCTGCATTACTTGACAATATGTAGAAAAAGAGTTTAGAGGCTGCTCTTGTCTTCAGTGTTGCGCAAAGGTGTAGTACGATATGCCTAAAGAGTTATTTGAGGGACAAAAATGGTCTAGCATACAAGGGTGACACCATGTCTGAATGGATAATCATTGGTCTTCTTGCATTGAATAATAATTCTCAGCCCACTTGGCTGTGAATGAATACTTCTTATCTACCTAAGCCATCAGACAGGAGTGGAAATTACTTAAATCCATGCTCAAATCTCGATGTCTTTGGGTTCATCAGATAAGCATCAACTCTATCTTTGTAAATAATGTGTACATCTCAGACAAAATATAACATTTGGATGGAGCATCTTGGTCTTGAATTATTCTCAATCTGCATACGCCACACAGATTGACTATTCCTTTCGAACCCGACTAGAACCCAAAACCCAGACTGTTTCTCACAAAAACATCTTGACAAAGCCATCGAATCTAGCCTGAATCTCTATCCCATTGTTCGACATCATAGAACCAGAGGACAAACTCATCAGAAGGTTGCCCCTTTCCCGTCAATAAATATTCCTTTCTGACGATCTCCACATCTTCCAATACCTTCCCGTCAATCCACTCCATACCAATCCCCATCTTTGCAACCTTTTTTTGATAACGACTCGTGAGAGCTCTGATCGCTTGAGAGAAGTTGTTTGAATTCGAAGTTATCGGGTTTGGGGCCGGTGCGATAGCTAGAGAAGTACGGCGCTTGGGTTCTGCGTTGCTAAGGAACATGATCGCTGCTACGGAAATCTGGAAGTTGGACAGAGCGTTGCTTGCTCGAATGTAATTAGGTTCTTGTGAAGAATATTTAAGCGATTTCATTGAAGTGGAGAGTTCTCGTGCTATCTAGATCATAAAAGTATAATGTAAATTATGTGTTGCTCACTGTGATTCAGATATTGTCCATGGATAAGTTACAACAAAGAACTATGCCAACCTCTACGTATTTTGGTACCATCAAGAAACAATTCGAAAGCAAGCGAAAGTCTCAGAAAATCTATGTTCCAACTTCCCAGGCCGTGTCCAGAATTACCAGGAGCCAAGACTGCATCTTAGCAATCGAAAGGTTCCAGTTTGTTAAATCAACCAGACCATTATAACTGTTTTGAGAGTTAGATTTATTTTAATTACTAGACTACTTCCAGTCATCAAAAGTGCATACCAGTCTCTCAGTCCAAATGACGGAACGACTTGTCTCCATATAATCATTATGCGTGCCTCCACCTAGCTCCAGCTTGCCACGCTTCGTATCTGAGCTTGTCCAATTCAATTTGGTCCTTTCGAGCACCGCAGAAATCGATGACAGCATTGTCATATGATTCTTCGAACCATTGCAACCCTTCGAATTGATGTAACTTTATGAGCTTGTGGGAAGTTTCATGAGTACTCTCAAAGTTCTTTAACTGATTTCGAATCAACTGCTCAATCAATTTATGCTTCGCATCCTGCAAGTCATCCTTTATCAATAAGGTCGCACAAGACACAGGAATGGGTAGCATCTTGTCATTGTTGTTGTTGTTGTTATTGATACGTGCGGAGAATTCATGAAGCCTTATGACGTATGGAGAGTATGGAATGTCGTATAATTCTCTGAACTCTTTCTCATGCTTATACCATAAGACCTCTTTAGCTAGAGCTGGTAGTGGGGGGTTTTCTGAGCAAGCAGTTGGCATGGAAAGCGAAGATGTCATCACTAATGGAATTAGTGGATCTTCGTCAGGTACTGAATCCTTCAATAGCGACAAATATTTCTCGGACGCTAACAAAGCCTCAGATCCAACCATTGACATTTTGCCTGAAACTGGATAGTTGTCATACATTGGAAGCTTGGAATTTCTTGAGAAAATGTAGTTTCGTCAGTTAATGAGGATTTCCTTCAGAATGCGGAGACCGAGGTGTCGGTACGAAAAGCTGTGTAATGTGTATTTACAATGTTGATATGTATTCAGTTGGTTTAAAAAATTCTGGAACGTTGCAAGAGAATTTTGTTGAAGTTCAGGTGTGGGAAGGAAACACCACCAAAGAGTATGTTTATACATAAAATTCGAAAACATAACATGATTCAGATATTGTTTTTTTTGAAGAACATGACTCCAAGAGAGGAAGATATGAATAATCGGTAAAGTTATCATTGAGACATAATCTCTATATCACATCACTACTCTTTACAAGAATTTGTGTAATTCAAAGTTGTGGCTTCGTAGTAATGAACCGCATAGTCCCATGCATCAAAATAATCAATGTCATCCTTTTGCGATGGATGTTTCCCATTATGACCTTGCTGATAGACTCGAACAAAAAATGAAATTTCCTGGGTTACAATCGTTGAAATCTCGATATTTTTCACGCGTTGAAGATTGTAACCTCCCTCCGACTGATGCACAACTTACAAGGAGCATCAACCCCCAATTTGATGAGGTGTATTCGCACGGGTAATGTATGATCTTGCATATGGTCAAGTTCATATAACCTCAGGCGATGTCTGAAAATGAGGATTTTAAGGCTATTATTGTAATTGGAAAATTTCATGCCCAGTCTCCATTTCAAATAATCCAGCCTATCAAGATGTGGTGCAGGCATGGAACGAATACCATCGACGCTGGAGTATGGTGGAGGTGCTTCTGTCATGTAGAGACTGATCGAGTTTCCCTCTAAAGACATGGCTATAGTCCTTTGCTGTGGACTTCAGGACAGTCACAAAGCTGAAGAATACAAAGTAACATGTATTTTTAATACTGCTGTTTCTGGAAGGTCTTGCGAAGAAACCTAGGAGTATTATAATCTGATCGAAATGGGAAGAATTATGCACACGAGTAGATGGAGAAAAACTGCTTTGATAAGAATAAAAGAAGCCAAAAGATACAACTGAAAACTGGTACGATATGTTTGCCAGTTTAATTCATATATATAATATGAAATGATAAATGATTCAGGGCAGTAGATGTTCCGCAAACTACCACGCGACGTGAGCACCACTTGATGTCTACCTCCAGTCATACAAAACAGTTTATACAATCACTGCTTTAACAATCTCGGACAATAAATTGATGTTACAAGTACTAGTCATCAGACGAACGGATCCACCACAAAGATAGTAACAGTACGATTACCGAATTTTGGTCCAACCAAAATAACCACTTAGGTATTATCGGCATCGGGGTTTGCAAGTTTGTGATGTATGATTTTCAGCTTGGAGTCGGCAGGCCATGTTCTGCGAACACCAATATCATATTGAGCACCGAACAGCTCCCAAGCTGTGGAAAGGAGGCTCTAAAGAAGGCGATCGTTTCTACAACGAAGCCAAAAGGTAACATTGGTTCCCTTAAGACAAGGTGTGCCTACAAGCATCAGTTTGAATACCTATGATCTTAGGGTCATCAAAATGCTTTGGGCCAACACCTGTGAAACATACTCCACACATCGACAGGAACCAAACACTTTGTGTTTATTTGAGTACAATATCGACTCTAGGTATTGCCATTACTACACGCGAAGAGCCACCAGCGGGTGTACGGACTGATAGGACACTCCTCAACTTTGGATATTTTTGATTATTTCACTCTTCGACTGTTTGATATCAGAATCTATCTTTTCACTGTTCAATGTCTAACGAATCATCATAACAATTCCTAAGATATAAAACCTATATCTCAAGAGATATTTCGAAGTCAACTTTTGTAGTGCGTCCTGTAAGTCTATATACCCACTGGTGATCTCCCGGGTGAAATGAAATAGATAGACTCGTATGCAAATGTAGTCAACATTATGCAACTTAAGCTGGTGAAATCGGGTGAAGATTAATGTATTGATAATCATAAAGTTATCTTTCATCGAGATCCAAGATACCAAAATGATATTCTATTCATATCATCCATTCGAATTTCGCAACTCACCGCCTTATAGCGGTGAGCAAATGCGGGATTTTTTGCAGGTAATATATTTTACCCCAACCCAAATTTTTCTTCCTCAATACCCCGCAATCATCAAACACCCCACCATTCGACATCATGGAGAAAACTATAGGACTTTTGGGAGGAGGGCAATTGGGGCAAATGCTCTGCGAAGCTGCGAACCCTCTTGGCGTCAAGGTTATTATTCTCGATGCACCAAACTCTCCAGCCAAGCAAGTCAATGCCAAGAATGACCATCTTGATGGCTCTTTCATTGACGCAGAAAAAATCCGCGAACTTGCAAAGAAAGTAGATGTTTTGACAGTAGAGATTGAGCATGTGGACACATACGTATTGGAAGAGCTCGCAAACTCTGGAGTGGAAGTGCAACCCAGTGGGTATTCATTTTGATATTCATTATGAATATGTTGATTCAAACTTTGAAACAACACTAATATAACTTTAGGCTGGAAGACATTGCGAGTCATCCAGGACAAGTATCTACAGAAGGAGCACCTTATTAAAGCCGGAGTACAGACTGCAACGTCACAAGCAGTGGAGGCTGGCAATCTCGAGGAGTTCGGACGCACACACGGGTACCCATTCATGCTTAAGGCAAGGAAAGACGCCTATGATGGACGAGGTAATTGTCCTGTGAAGTCAGAATCCGATATCAAGAACGCACTTGAGGTATTGAAGGATCGATCTCTATATGCCGAGAAATGGGCGAGCTTCAGAATGGAGCTTGCGGTAATGGTTGTGAAGACAGAAAATGAAGTTTCCAAAGATGGGGACTCTACGATCGCATACCCGGTCGTTGAGACAGTTCACGAAGATAGCATCTGCAAATTGGTTTATGCTCCAGCAAGAGGAATATCCAGTGAGCTCCAAAAGAAAGCACAAACCTTAGCTCGCAAGGCAGTGGGTAGCCTTTGGGGTAAAGGTGTTTTCGGAGTTGAACTATTTGTTATGGAAAATGGTGAAATACTGGTTAATGAGATTGCTCCTCGCCCCCACAAGTGAGTATCTTAAGGCTTCATCTCAAGAGGCAAACTCAGATGGGTACTGACACATTCTTACTATAGCTCGGGACATTACACAATTGAAGCATGCCCAACCATGTCGCAATATAAATCTCAACTTCTTTCAATATTAGGCATTATGCCATCCTTCCCCAACTCAATTATTCCTTCAATGTTTCCCGCAACGATCATGTTGAACATCCTTGGTGGGGCGTCAAAAGATTCTCACAAGGAGTTAATGCAACAAGCCGCTGCAATCCCCACGGCCAACCTTCACATGTATGGAAAAGAATCTAAGCCAGCCCGCAAGATTGGTCACATCACTGTCATTGGTAGCTCTATGGCTCAAGCCGAGCAACTTATTTCCCCCTTGATCGCTCTTAATGATAACATGCGCGCCGAACGAAAAGGTCTCCCTAAATCCACATCTACCACAGCCTTATCTCCATCTTCACCTCAAAAGCTCGTCGCTATCACTATGGGTTCAGACTCAGATCTCCCCGTTCTCAAGCCTGGTCTTGCTATCCTCGATTCACTTCAAATTCCATACTTCGTTACTATAACATCCGCGCATCGCACACCACAACTCATGGCAGATTTTGCACGCGACGCCGCTTCCAATGGCTTCAAAGTCATCATAGCTGCTGCAGGCGGGGCGGCACATTTGCCTGGTATGATCGCTGCGCAAACCCCTCTTCCAGTCATTGGTGTACCCGTAAAGGGAAGTACATTAGATGGAATGGATAGTCTTCTGAGCATTGTACAAATGCCAAGAGGAGTTCCTGTTGCAACTGTTGCTATTAACAACAGCGTAAACGCCGCGTTATTAGCGGCCAGAATAATTGGAGCCAGTGACAGTGCAGTGTTTGCAAAAATGGAGGATTATATGAAGAAAATGGAGGATGAAGTTGTGGGAAAGAAAGGAAGATTAGAAGAAGTCGGATGGGAGGGATATTAGATTTTCAAGGATGTAGAATCACATTGATACCACGCATTTCAACTATGCACATGGGGATATATAGTTAAATGAGAATAGACGAATCAAATCAGCAATTAAATTTGCATTTGCTTGATTGATCTACTAAAATGGTTGCTTTGCTAACTACCTATCAACGCCTGACCCCCGAACCAGAAAATATCGAGGAAGCATAAGGTGAAAAATCATGAGAATTACGTCCTTGATTGAACCATTTCCCTTTCACTAACCCCGTAGACTTATCCACGAAACTGGGCTCTAAGCGCCATCAATTGTGCTCTATCAGCTGGTGGCAAACTATCAATCAATTCCTGTGGCATAGCCATAACTTGCGCCATCAACGCATCTGCATCTGGTTCAGCTACTTGAGCTGGTGGTGGAGGGGCTTGTCTTTGTTGTGGAGGAGGTGGCGCATAGCCTTGTACTGGTGGAGTACCCATCATTGGCAAACCCATTTGGCCTGACATATGCGGAGGAGGGGGTGGGTATCCAGATGGGTATGCGGAATTTCCATATTGAGGGATAGCCGCAACTGGTGGAGGAATGCTTGGGACGGGAGGAGCAGATACTGGTGCTGTGATCGATGACTCGATAACGGACGAGAGGGCTTCAGGTTGAACGAGACCCATCAGAAGTAGGGCCTGGAAAACGGCGTAGGAGAGTTGTGGGGCTTGATGGAGGAGTTCGGTCGCTTTTTGAGGATCGGTTGAGGCAAGGGTCTTCATTTGGGAGAGGACGTCAAGAAGTTGGGATGGAGGGAGAGTGTTGAGAGTGCGAGAGATAGCGTCAGGACAGGTGAGACCTTGGGGTAAATCGATGCCTATTGGCAGAGGCGGCAATGGGGAGGTGTTCGAGGCTTGAGGAATTGGTAGGGATGGAGGTGGAACTGGAAGGCCATTTGTATTGAGAGGGGGAGGTTGATAGGTTGGCGCAGACTGCAAAAAACACACAAATTAGTACACTCTCTCGGTATATTCCTAGGTTGGATTATTGTAGGATAGAAGCTCGACGTACATTCTCTTCCTCACCACCATCATTTGAGAAATCAACGCGCAATTTTCGATTCATAATTTCGTAGTCGTTTAAATTCCTTACTGCAGAAGCTGCAGAATCTAGATGGACGCGCAAAATTTTAGCAGTGTAACCATGGATGGGAAAGTCGCAAACAAAATATGCAGTGTACTGCACGTACCTGAATCGGGATATTCTGCGAAACCGAAGCCTTTGGGTCTACCTGTTTCGCGATCATAGACAAGTCGAAAATTGACAACATTTCCCGCGCTGCTGAAGATATCAATTATCTGTTCCTCGGTAAGACCTTTTAATACGGCATAAATTAGCTCTATACGGTACAGCGACGAAGACCGGTCAAATAGAAAGAAGATAAATTACCATAAGGAATATTTCCAACGAATACAGACTTGGAAGGCGGTTTTATTGACATATTGAAAGAGATAATGAATGTTCCAGACTATGGAAATATGCGATGGACAGAGTTGAGATGATTTTGTTTGCAAGATTTGACTCTTTAAAAAGGAATGCAAATGGATTGATCACTTCTTTTGTCACTGCAAAATTGAGAAATGGCACAGAAAGTCTTTGAAGAAGTGATTTCTGGCTACTCTAAAATCCTTCTTGTCCTCTTCCTTATGAGCACCGACAATCCAAATTCCTTTTATAATTGCGGGAGTAAAGGCGATTAAAAAGCACTGCCTCTGTTTTGAAAAAATTTCGATTTTTGATATGTTGTTTTGAGCAGCATGGAAAGGGAATATGTCCTTGATAGAAATGATAGTAAGGTTTAGTTCATCGCGCTTCACGACTTTCACTCTACTTGGCGTCAAAGCTTGTGTGGAGTGAGGTGCGGCTAAATTAAAAATACGCTAGGACGGTTTTCGTTGATCTGATCATAGAGCTTCACTAATACCCCCTCCGCATCACGACATCCTCCCCTCGAACCCCTCCACAATAATTCGCAGATCGATATTGTGTCCGACTTTTCGAAAGCTGCCATCATGTCGAACAATCCGCAAGATGTTTTCAAGAGGCTGCAGAGGATGGCAAGTGAAGCAGGTAGAAGTGGTGGCGGAGGACCGGCACCAAAGGGAATAGCAGGCGGAGTGGCTACACTTATTGCACTGGGTGGAATCATGGTCGTTGGAAACAATGCACTTTTCAACGTTGATGGTGGTCACAGAGCTATCAAATATACGAGATTAGGTGGTGTTGGCAAGCAAATTTACAGTGAAGGTATGTATTGTATTTACTTTTTCCTGGGGCGATTGTTTCACATAATATGGTGGCTAACATCACAATTTCGCTTTCCAGGTACACATATCAAGATCCCATGGTTTGAGACTCCTATAGATTATGACGTTCGAGCAAAGCCACGCAATGTCGCCTCCCTCACCGGTACAAAGGATTTACAAATGGTCAACATTACCTGCCGTGTTCTCTCAAGGCCTCGAATCGATGCTCTTCCTCAAATCTATCGAACTTTAGGTACCGACTACGATGAGAGAGTATTGCCATCTATTGTGAATGAAGTTTTAAAGAGTGTAGTTGCGCAATTCAACGCCAGTCAGTTGATCACCCAACGTGAGATGGTTGCAAGATTAGTCAGAGAGAACTTGTCGAAGAGAGCAGCTAGGTTTAACATCATGCTTGATGATGTTTCCTTAACGGTATGATATTTATAAGATGTTCTAAGAATTACACGGATGCTAATGAGTGAATAGCATCTCGCATTTTCTCCTGAGTTTACAGCAGCAGTAGAGGCCAAGCAAGTTGCACAGCAAGAAGCTCAGCGTGCTGCATTCGTAGTTGACAAGGCACGTCAAGAGAAGCAAGCTATGATTGTTAAAGCCCAGGGAGAAGCAAGATCTGCGGAGTTGATTGGTGACGCTATCAAGAAGAGTCGATCATACGTTGATTTGAAGAGAATCGAGAATGCTAGAGCAATTGCTCAAATCATTCAAGAGGCTGGTGGACGCAACAAGATGTATTTGGATTCGGAGGGATTGGGATTAAATGTCACTGAGGCATTTGAGGATAAAAACAAAAAGGCATAATGAATTGGGATGGTAATGGCGAATTAAATAAACTCTCTCCACTGTACTACAAGCGTATGTAGCATGTATTTTATATCTCCTGAAAGGTACAAGGTGTGCCGATCAGATTTTGGCCCATGGCTATGAATGCATTATTTGAGCATACATATTACGCCTCTCACTGAGTCGATTAAATCCCCACTATTGGTGGGCAAGATGTGCAACGGAACCTGAACGACAAAACCACTTTTCTCAAAAACTTTCAGATCTTTAGACTTCCATTTCTCGCTTGAAGTCGTTGCTTAGGTATCCATTAAGATCTTTGTAGCATTCAGATTGTTGATCACTTGCATTGACCCCTTGTTAGAATTTATACTCGTCGAATCCTCCATGGCAGAACACGGATCAAGCGTTGCTTGAAGTACAAGTCGGTTTAGAACGGCTCACGCCGTTGGGCACGCAATCTCAGAACTCTTTGTGCTTTTGAAAGAGAATCACGTGATATATACTCATTTCTAGCTCAATTCCCACCAACAGTTTATCGTGGCGTGTCTTGGCGCTTGGCGCTTATAGCCAAGACACTCCCACCTTCCTTTTGAACGATAGCTTCCGATAGCATTTTTACAGACCTTCCCCTCATGATTAGATTGGCCCAGCCTCATGGTTGAGCATTGGAATCGATACGAGTAAACTCAGATGAATGAGCCAATTTCAATTGGTATGCCCCTGGCCGATCTTCCCAAACAATTGGAATTACCTTATAGAATCCTGGTATTACGATAAGACCACAGACGAAAATTACAGGGGAAAGCTCTCTCCGCACTTTGTATGACTTTACCGTTGAGTGAATGCATATTGCCTTGTTTAAGCTTCGGATGTAAACTGTCAATATGTTTACTGTTATAGAGCTTGGCACGTTAGCACGACATCATAGCCCGAGATAACAAACCAATTAGCGGGGCGCAATGGAATGAATGGTGAATATATAAAAGCTCGGCTTTTCCCCGTAAAGATGTGTTTCGAAGTCACCCCCCTCTTACCGTCCTTCTTCAAGTCCACTAGGACATCTGCCCATCATGCTCTTTACCATGAGGAGCTCTTTGTCATTGGTGGCACTGCTATCCGCAGGGCTAGCTAATGCTACCTACACCAATTCTACACCGACATTCACCCCTCAAGCTATGTTGAGTTCTCCTCGACGAGGGTCGGCCATCCCAAATGCAGATGGAACGCTTGCACTTTACACTGTAGCTACCTATTCATTTGAGGAGCATCACAATGCTCATGAGCTCCGTGTGATGAACCTTGCGAATGGTACATCTTGGCTATTCAGCAATTCTAGTGGTATTAGCAATGCCAATTGGCTAGGTGATGGAAGTAAGATCATCTGGTTCGTTTCGGAGGAGGATGGATCCACTAGCTTTGTCGTTGGAGATGCAACGGCACCAAGTGCGGAGTGAGTATTCAGTCACATCTGTCATGTAGTCTTTGGCTATAAAAAATGCTATGGGAACCTTAATACGGCTTCCTCCTTGAATCTTCACCCATTTCTGACCTTCTTATAGACCCATCTCGGCAGGTTCTGTTCCTGGAGCAGTAGACAACCTCAAGCTAGTTAGCATTGGCGAGGGAACTCTTGGTGTTGCATTCAGTGGCCAAGCTTTACCCAATGGTACTTTGTACAATTCCGAACTCGCTCCTACACCTTATTCAACCGGAAGAGCGTATACCAAGATTTTCGTGAGGCATTGGGACACTTGTAAAGAACTCTCCAATTTTTTACTTTGACAACCAGCACTAACATGATACAGACGTCACACCTCAGAGAAACAGTATCTGGTATGCTGCTTTATCAATCGCGGGCAACAACTATACTCTCAGCGAGCCAATTAATGCTTTGAATGGATCTGGGCTCGAATCGCCCGTCCCACCATTCGGTGCCACAAACAGGCAAGTGAATGACGTCACATTGCTTTTTGGGAAACTTTCTAATTTTAAACAGCTTTGACATTGGTAGCAAAGGTTTGTCTTTCATTGCGAAGGACATTACTCTGAACCAAGCCACCACAACCAAGTCGGATGTTTACTATGTACCATTGACAACATTTACCGAAACCTCTCCAGAATTGAAGGTGGTTTCCACTCCCAATCTCGAAGGTGCTTCTGACGCTGTAGTCTTTTCACCCTCTGGATCCTCACTTGCTTTCGTTCGCATGGCGCACATCAGCTATGAAAGTGACAAGAACCGCGTTTTGCAGGTAGCAGATGTCACCTCCGATTTGACTGCCACTGAATTCTTTGCCTCAGAAGATGGAAAGGGAGCTTGGGATCGTAGCCCAAGTACACTTCTTTACAGCCAAGATGGAGAGTCCATCCACGCAGTAGCCGAAGATTTCGCTAGAGTTAGACTGTTTACATTTTCTTCGGATCCTGCAAACACAACTCTTCCATCCATTATCTTCAAAGATGGTGGTGTAACAGATCTTCACTATCAAGGAGAAGACAAGCTACTTATTAGCAGTTCAAGCTACCTCGATAACTCGGTTTTCTCTTCCGTTGACCCCAGTGTTTCAGCTGCCACCAATGCATCATCCGGTGTTACCACCATCTCAGCCAATCTCAACAGTCTTAAGGCCTATGGACTTTCCCGTGATTTTATCTCCGATGTTTTCTACCAAGGCGATGGAGACTATCTTGTCCACGCATGGATCATCAAACCAAGTACATTTGTTGAGGGTCAAAAATACCCCTTAGCATTCTACATTCACGGTGGGCCTCAGGGAGCAACTGAAGATGTTTGGAGTACTCGTTGGAATATGGCCGTGTTCGCGGAACAAGGCTATGTTGTTGTAGCCTTTAACCCCACCGGTAGTACAGGGTTTGGTCAAAATATCACCGACGGAATTCAAAACCAGTGGGGCGGTAGACCATACAACGACCTCGTCAAAGGTTGGGAATACATCGAAGAGAATCTCTCATACGTCGACACCGATCGAGCTATCGCTTTGGGTGCCAGTTATGGTGGCTATATGGTGAACTGGATTCAAGGACAACCACTCGGACGTAAATTCAAGGCTTTGTTCACACACGATGGATGTTTCTCCACTCTTGCCCAATATTCATCTGAGGAACTCTGGTTCATGCAACATGACTTCAACGGAACGCTCTGGGAAAACTTTGACAATTACGCACGTTGGAATCCGGCAAACCACACCGATGCCTGGTCAACTCCTCATCTCATTAACCACAATGAGTTAGATTACCGTCTTCCAATCGCGGAAGGTCTTGCTGCGTTCAATGTTCTCCAGGCAAAGGGTATTGAGAGTAAATTTTTGAGTTTCCCGGATGAAAACCATTGGGTTTTGAACCAGGAGAACAGTTTGGTGTGGCATAAGACGGTAATAGATTGGTTGAATGAACATGTAGGCTTACCTGTTTATTCCAGCCCGGATGATACCGATTATAGAGCTGTTTTACAGAATGGTCCTTGGATTTAAGGGAATGAAATATAACAGTAAAGAGGTTAATAATAGGGTAGTTTGATAGGCCAATAAAAATCATATTCTACTTCCGAAGTTTTTTCTCCTTCTTTAGATGCGTAAAGAGTAGAGGTTTCCTTTATAAGTCTCTCATGCAATATCCCACATGTTGCCCTCAAAATATTCTAGGCTGCGAGAGAAATCTTTTAGTCTTCCTCTCAGGCGACACGGAGACTTTTTTATGGAAACACTTTGACGTTTCTAAAAGGGTATGAAGGTCGAGAAACACGTGAGTAGCTTCCCTCTCGTCTGGCGCTCCTTGCCGATTATAACTCTTCGTTGTTACCTCAGATAGTAGGAAGTCGTTCTTTCCTCATTTAACTAGAAGAGAAGTCAAGAGCTACCTACCTCATTTGGTCTCCTGATGCTTAGAATATTCCATGCCATAAAGTGGTGTCTCTCCGTACATTACTATTTAATTCGATGTTTGCTTTGACTTTCTATTCACCTTCACCTCCATCAGAATACAAACACAAAGTGAATACATTGTCACCCAATCGTTCCACTTGGGGCTTTAAATTTTAAAGATTTTTGTAGTTTGCTCCCTTGTCAAATCAAAATTTTCCTCAAATTAATTGATATCCTTCTCTACTCAACATCTGCTGTACTCGATAAGTTCTAAGAGAAAGATAAATTCGAATACAAAAGAGTCTCCCTATAGATTCTTTTCTCATATTAAACTTATACTTGGCAATCAGAAACCATGTCTTTCGCTTCCGAAAAACGAAATGCAAGTCGTGCTAGTTCCTATAATTTTTCCCCAAAGATATCCCAAATACCTGAAGCTCCTTCTCCAGTTCTTCCGCCAAACATCCGTAGGTTAATACTAGCATCAACTTGTCCAAATTCACCGCACAATTTTGTTGTGGAACAGAGCTTCATGCTAATCAAATATACAAGATCCAACAACTTTCTGCGCCATTGGTGCTCATGCCTGCGATCTCGACATCCTCTCCCGCCTCCACACTCAAACCGTGCGAGCCATGGGCCGTGATGTTTCCCGCGAAGAATTCTATCTCCGTATGGAAGGACGTCCTGCCAGAAGTCTTGTCCCCATTTCACCCAATCCAAGCATCAACCCATTTTCATCTTCTAATACCAAAATCAATCCTGGATATCAAACATCTGAGAAACCTCGAATGGAGGGCGGTACTATTGGGTCTAGAAATAATAGTTTGAGAAGTGGTGTTAGTACGATGGAGGAAATAGAGCCAGATCAAAAATTCAGAGAATTTGTAGCACGATGTGTGGGGATTACACCGCGGGCTTTGTTTATGGGAGTTGGAGCTACAGAGAGGGCTGACAGAAAGGTTGGGAGGGGACCAGGGCTGACGGCCAAAGAAGAAGAAGAGAGGGGAGTCTACGAGAGAGTTGATTGGGGAGACGGGATTTCTGAGTATGATTCCTACATTTTGACGAGATCACTTTGAAATCCGGCCTGTGTGCATGCTAATGAAAAGTAGGTTTGATGAATGGGTCGACATGGTATGCAAAGAGGTTCTGGCTATGAGAAGAAGGCTCGATGCTTCAAGAGGCTGAAATCAAGCTTGGCGAAAGAATAGGTTGCTCCCCTTGGCGCAATTTTCATGATACCGATTGTTATCGTACCTGTTACATCAGTCTATTGAAGGCGACTAGTATCTTGAAGTGAATAGTCAGTTGTTTCTATCACCTGATCAATCAACTCTGCTCATTGATACTGGTACTGAATTTGGGGCGGGAGATACATCGCTGGAAAACAGGAGATTCAGATTGGGAGAATTTTGTCTTGTTATAGTTGCTTCCATGACGAAGATCTCCACACGTGCATAGAGTTAGAGCCAACTGTACTTCAATGAATCCAAACTACAACTACTGGTGGATAATTTAATAATAATAGCAAAGATTACCAAGTGTTTAATATGTGAGCGCTGTAAATCAAACTCTTGGCCGAGAATGATGAGGAGCTTGCTTAGTCTTCCTTGAGTTGAGCTACTATCCTGTAATGTTTCAGTCAACGATTTTAATATATGTGAGGCTACGCAGAAGACAAGCTTTCCAGTGGTAAGAAGTGGAAAAGCAGATGCGTATCGAAATGAAGTTAGAAAAAAGCTGTGCTCATGTAAAAGCAATTCGGTGCAGATGGGCAATTCAAGAGATTGAGTACTTGAGTGTAGTCAGTAACAAGTATCTGTAGATAAAAAAACTGTAAAGTGATGGTCATGCATATACATATGACTACCCAGATATCTATATGTAATTGCCAAACCATGCGCATGTCATTATTACACTACCTTATGCCGTAAACTCATCTACAACATCATCACCCATTCCTACCAGTCAACCCAATTATTACCCTACCCCACTATCCCCATCCTTTCCTTATCTTTATATACTCTCAACTCTGAAATTCCGGTAGAAGCATCTCACACGCCTCATGGCGCAGCAGTTAGAATTTCCCACTCCCCCCGATTGAGATCTCGCCTTTCTTTCTCGCAATGTGGTACTTCGATCGGACAGTGCATAGAGTATGGTTTCGCATGGCGGTTTCGGACTGTCTTGATCGTACATGTAGACTGCGACTGCAAGCCGTCGCGGCTGAAGTTTTGCTTTTTTGGATGTTGGGTTGGTTTTGGGTTTGGTTTTGGGAAGTGAGTGAATGGGAATGAAGTGGATGGAGTGGGGCGTTTTTGGCGAGGACGTGGCTTCATTGAGGGGTTGATGGGGCGGGGCGAAAGGAGATGGGATGGAAGGGCAGTGGGTGGGTGAAGGTGAGGTGAATTGGTATTTTGAAATGGGTTATGAGAAGAGAGGTTGGGTTTGAGATTGTGATTGAGGAGTGTTGAACTTGGCTTTTCTTTGGATTCTAGGCTAGTGTTTTGTGGTAGAGATCAAAAGGATAGATTTAATGACGGTTCTATTTGAAGCATTTTTTTTACCATGGGAGCTTATCTGCTGATTTGATACCTTGTGTATCAATTTTTGACAGTCACTTCATCGCCAGCTTTGTTGACGCAAGATTTTGCTTAGTTCGCCAGCTGCATCACTGTTTGGGTTACTGTGTCGTATCTTGTCGCCATATTCAAGTGAGTTTGGGGTGTGAGTTCCACACCGATTCATGTAATATTAGTCTGCACTGTTGTTAGACCATGGCGCATACAAATTTGAAGCCTAGTTATGATGGATGTGTGCGAATTGCGATTTCTTAACCTTTCACTCGTTTCTCGAGTGAGTATGACCACAGCGCTTGTTGTCTACATGATTATACGGGACCCAGGACACTATCCTAAGAAACAGAACCAGAGTCATAAATCGTGCAGGTCGGAGATGAAAATGCATACACAGATGGTTCCAGCACAGTGTCTTAACTATATTACGAGACAAAGAAATCCGCAAAGAGATGTGATTGAAACGTTGCACTTGTTTGTGAATGTGAAATAACATGAACTTTACACGTTTTGATGTAAATAGGTACAAATGGTATAACGTTCCTGATGTATTTCTTTTGGTTTGAACTAGACAGTCGAAAACTACGCGCAGAACTAGTAGAATGGGACACAAATACATGCAAGATATAAGTATAACAATAAAAAGAAAAGACTTACTGAGCCCAATGAGATATTAGAAGAGCTTCATGAAGCTCTTCGCAGGGTATTTAGTGATTTATCCTTGGCTTACTCCTCTCAGCATGCAGCTGCCCTAGACATATCTTAAACTTCTCTTCTTGTCTCTCCTGTGTAATGGGATCGAACTGCATGTGTTTAACTGAAGTTGGGTGATCTCGGTTTGATATGAAGTGATCAGATATCACGTGTTGATGAATTAAAGTGGTCGTCACGATCTAGATAACGTGGAGAAGGAAAATAATAAGAGGTTATCCGGAATCAGTAAGGGTTTAGCCTGGCATTTCCGGTGAGCCAGTTGAACTTAAAGGAGGGGCGCAGGGTGGGTCCAAGCATGTGCGTGTAAGCTCTAAAATATTGTTAGGGTACTATTTGAGGGGCTGGTTTAGAATTAGAGGCTAATTGTAGAAGAGGTCCTTCCACGAAGGCCTCTACACTCAAATTGCTTGAGAATGGGTTATCAAACAAGACAGCCTCTGATCCGCAGCTCTCTCAATTATGCTATTCTCTGATTATACTGTTTGAACCCAATCACTGATGGTCATGGTTCGTGAGCAAAGTCGTGAATTACAACAAGGGTAAGATCCTGATTGATTTAATGCCATGAAGTATGGAAACGATTCAAGGATCCTACTGGCCTGGGATGCAACGGAGGCTTACATAGGTATACATGGGTGTTCACCTGGACCCCGATCGTTGTGCAGCTGAAAGCTTGTTTCTATTTACCTGTTATATATCAACGGCCATCTGGATTTCCTTCAAACTTCAATATTGCCAAACTCCCCACAATGTTGGACGAGTTGTATAGCGGTACAAAGCGGAATTATCCTAACGATGAAGATCAGGAAGTTACGCAAGCTCAATCTTATCTTAGAAAGACAGACGTCGAAGATGATGGGATAGGAGATGGAATAACTCAAAAACTGTTTTCTCGAGATGGTTATGATGGTTCTGCAGCTCGATTTCGTGACCACAACGATACTATTACCTACGGATCTCGCCGATTGATTGAGACACGGGTAGGCATGTTTAACAACGATTCCTTCTTGTTATGAAAACTAATGATTGTTTTAGATGATCGAAGCACGATGTATGGATTGCCTGCAACAGGTTCCAATCCCCAAATTGATAGGAACTCGTACACTACACGTGATAAAATAGCCATGCTCAAACCGGAAGACGAAGAGCTAGTTATGGTTCCTATCGCAAAGTTGCAACAACTGGTCGAGTTTGGAATCCAGGTACTGAAAGAAAGCAGAATGAAAACGAACATTCGTGAAATTGACCTAGAGTATAACGCAGGTCAGGATTTCGAAGGCTTTCCTGTGCTTCACTCTTACCGTTCGAAATCCCACTCTTGAACTGAGCTGAAAGTAGGTGCTAATGAATAATTCCCAGAAGCACGATCAGAAGTTCCACACCCACCAAATCGCCCAGAGTATCTACATCAATTCTTAAGTCGTGCTTGCGCAAATCCTTGGCCAGTTCGCAAGGTTGAAGTGAACCGTGACCAGGTGATTCACCTGGATCATCTCGGGCAACCTCTTAATAGATTCGATCGTGCACATTTCGAGGCCATTTGGGATAATCACTTCAGGATCTTCTTCGGATACGGACAAAGGTCTGTGACTGCCACAGAAAAGGTACGAAAAGGATGGTTTTGGAAAAGAATACTTAATGAGTGCGATAGAGAAATGGTACCCTGGTTGCTTGAAATCGGGACTGATGATCCAGACGCTCGAGCAGCAATTCTTGTAAAGATTTTAATTTGCATCATCCAGTCGTCGATTGAAAGGAGATATTCCACTACTTCAACAATTGGGGCTATTCTCGAGCGTTGCTACACTAGCGGAGTATTACGCCAGCCCGAAGATATCTCCTCGAATCCCGATAACATTCATTTCCAAACAGAGATGAGGCAGGATTATTGCTTTCATATAATCCTTGTGGCAATAGCACTAAATATATACAATGACTGCTTGATGGAAAATAATTCGGACCTGGGTCTCAATAGTCGCCAGATGTTATGGTCCCCTAAGGATTTATTGAGAGAAGCTTGCGGCGGTGCTAATTTAGAACAAATTCTTGCTTTTCAAGGACCAGAACTTGTGGTATCAATCCTCTCTGTATCAAAAACTTCCGATATTCCAGTGCGATTGGGAAGCCTAACTACAGACTCTGGACGTATTGACGATCTGAACATTGAGTCCTTGCAAACAATCGGAGGTCTTCGAATAGTCTGGACAGATATTTTTGAGGAACATCTACTCCTGAATCATCAAAATAAATGTTTGAAAATTGCACGACTACGGCCATTCATCTGGGGGATGCTGAGTCTTTTTCAAAACGATTGGTGAGTTGTATTTTCTCTCATTGTTTCGCATCGTACTAATGGTTTGAAAGTGTCCGTTGGTCTAGTATATACCGTAAGCCAAGAGAGCTTTCAGTCTTGAAAGAGCTAAAAGCCGATATTGAAAAGACATGGGCTATTCTCTTCTCGATCACAACTTTAGGCGAGAACTCCAAGAACAAATTACGGGTTAGGGATAAGCTCAAGCAAGAGTACGAGACCATTATTGACGAAGACCGAAATCCAATGCAAATCGATATTCAAACCCTCAAAGATTACCATATGCCATGGATAGAAGACGATTCGGCGACTGGTAGAGTGCAATCATACTACGAGTCACGATGGGAAAATCTCCTCGGAATTATTAAATCAAAACAAGACAAAAGTACTATTGCCTACTCCAATTTCGGCATGTTTGAAGACCGTGTGAGAGATCTGAGACAGTATATGGATAATCAAAAACCACATGGCTTGCGACAGTTACTGCGAGATTCTAGGGATGCGCTTAATTATTATACTTTTATGGGAGTCATCATTTTTGGACTCTTGACTGTCTTTCTTGCTCTGGCATCTTTCTTTGTGGGCGTCGCTCAGACGTACGCTGCGTTTAAAGCATTGGATATGTCTTCTTAGTGTGAAGATCATGGCATGCTAAACGACTAGCACTCTTGTGAGTGAAATTTAGAAGCTGTGCTGGACAGTTCTTATTGCGATACCCGTGTATTGTATATAGCTCTTGCTTGCAGTTCTAAATCTAGAATAGACAGATAAAATGTAATCCATTAAACCATACCTATTATAAAGACGTCATAATCGCCACCGAGGTGATACTATCAGTCACTTCCATTAGATTCTCCTACTATGAAAAGATTATCGTGAGCCGAAATAGTCAATCTCATATCCTCTATGACAAACAAACAAACAAACAAATAAACGATGCGAGTACTCACCTCAACGAATCACCAGTACACAATCTATGGACAATCCCAAATCTTTACCCGCATCTTTGTGGACGAAATGTAGAACATATCAACCAGGAGGGAGGTCGAAAGACCGCATCAGTGGATATGGAGAGAGAAAAAAATAATAGATACCTACCACCCCTACGACTTCTCCTACCAAAAGTATTCCAGAAATCTCTAATTCAACCAATAGATCTGATTAAAACGGAAAAGAGATGAAAAGAGAGTGAGAGAGAGAGAAATGTGAAGCATTTCGCTACTCTAGAAAATCTATACTCTAGAAGAAGGGAAGGATCGAAAGAAATCCATGAACCTTCGAAATTATCAATCTTGCGTGCAAAACTGTGGGAAGGTGGTAATTGTCACTTTTCGGTTTTGACTTCCGTCATGTTGGAATCCGTTTCCTGTTAAAACATATTGTTACGTTAGTGTTTCTTATGATATCTGGACTACATACATGCTAATCTAAGTTCTAAGTTTCAAGAGTTTGAGGGCACCATTATCTGGGCATTTAAAACAATATGTTGTAGCAAATCAATTCAACAACCATGTTGATTCGATGTCCGAAGTGGGTTTCCGGGATCAAGAAATTTCAAATCTTCCAACGTTTTCGATCGTTGGACTATTGAATACAATATAAAATCTAGAGCCAAATCATGTGCAAGTCACTCGCGATATCGGTACCATGCGTCGAATATTTTTATTCTTCAATTAATTTCAAAGCTCACAATCGCTAAAGTTTGCCACGAAATAAAGGACCGGCAAGATATAAGCAGAGCCCAATGAGAAGGGAAATAAGACCGTAAGAAACCAGATAATTTGAAGCATATCAAGCTCCGCCACTTCGTTCAGATAAATCCTGGTGCAATATCCTTATCGAAGAGAAAACGCTGTATCAAGTTCTCACAAACAATTCATCGCTAATCCTATCCCTGCCAACTATTTGGAAGAAGTCCAGGTACTCTCTCCATCTCCCTCAAGCACACACCCGCAGCTAAATATCTGAAGCTCTTTAGAGGTTCGTCTCGAGCACCTTTCCTCTTTCTATCATCTAAAGAAACTGCAAGACAAGCAATGCTTCGCTCGAGAGCCTCGTCCGAATACTCATCATTGACCTTGATGATGCAATTAACGATGAATGCCGCGATTTCGTCGTATTTATCTTTCATGCTGGTGCATAGCTCTCTTTGCTTTTTGCTCACAGACCCAACTTTTCCGAGAATGTTGCCGACAAATACCTCGCGCTCGCTGATGGGACGAGTTGGATGCTCACTGTACTGGTGCATTATATCTAGCATGTTGTTGTCGTAACTATGTTTTTGTTAGTTGGAATGGCCATAGGAAAGAAAAAGAGAACGTGAAAACTTAGGATGTCCAATAGTCGAGACTGGCGGACTGCATGTAAGGCTTTGATTTTCGGAGGTGATTTGAAACTCGAAACAAGCTCAAATATTTAAATCGTTTGAATGCTCTAAGCGAATCCAAAAATTAAAGCCTCTCATTGTCGGGCTACAGCCTGGACTGCTTGACACCTTTTGAGAACTTACATTTCCTGAATCTCGAGGGCGTCCTCCCGCAAATGTTGCCATTGAATTCCCTGGGAACGAGACTTTACGAATTCCCACATGTGCTGCATGACATCAGGACTATCGCTAGCTTGGACGTTCAGCTTTTGAATGTCCTCAAAGACTTTCCGCTCATCAATTGCACGGTAAAGCTGTCCGCAAGATTTTTTACTCTCATAATACTTGATATTCGTGATTTCGTCCTCTTCGTCCATTGCTTCAATTGGGATATACTCTTTCGCGAATTCCAGACGATCATCAGGCCGATGAGAGATTTTGATATGAGGGCCTGGTGCCATAAAGTCTGGACGCCAGAGACTACTCCTGGGTACACTTGGGTGACTAAGATTAGGCTAAAAAGCCCCAAAAGTTAGTAAAACGAATAAATATAATGTAAGAATATCATACCGCGATGCCTGTTTTGGAATAATCAACTGCAGTAGAGCAAAGTTCCGCCAATCTAAGACAATTGGAACACTCGGTTCCCATCACATCTTGGTCTGCATACACTTGATGCCTATTGGAAATAACACCAAGTTGGTCTGTCTTCATGAAAGTCAAGAAAAAATCTGCCATGTCTTGTTGTTCGACTCGGCAGCCGATATCGAGAGGTGGCAGTCGTGGGTAGTCCGCAGGAGTTACAGTTCTCTTCAATTTCATGTCTTCATCAAAAATAACATAATAGAGATCCCCATCTAAGTCCCCGCCCGATAACTGACTTGGTAAATCCCGAGGACCTTTTTGACTGAAGCAAACGCAGTTGTAAAGTCTATTCAACGGAGAATCACTGGGAACATTCACGGCATTCGCCAATTGAATGTCTCCAGGATGAAGTGCAGGAGCACGAGTAATAACAACATTCGATCCGACTAGAGTGGTACGCTTCCCATCCTCAAGCCAACAACAATAAATTTCGCCTTCCTCCAGAATTCCAGTCTCGTCCATGATGCCATGTAGATGATAACCCATCTCGACCGGGATTCTGGCCTTGTGCTTCAAATTGCGAAGCTCGATCAAGACTGTCATTTCGAGAACATCCCGTAAAAACAAATCATTTCTGAAGTCCAAATCTAAAGTAGAACAGTGTTCAATTAGGTATGGGAGAAGAACAACATCTCCGACTCTTTTACTTTGAAGAAATGACGATGCATTGTATTCACTGGCTGTAATTTCTCTCAATCGTGAGACTTCCTTTGCTTGGAGCCTCATGAAGTATTCGGGCTCCACTCCTAAGTCTTCCAGGATCTTAATGAACTGTCGATTAAGATACATAGGGAGGGGCTTGTATGCACCGCCGCATATTTCAAGATCATTCGAACTCGATCCTTCAAATTTGACCATAGACTCTCTGAGTCGTAATTGAACGCCTGGGAGACGACTATCCAGAGAAATCATTCCTTTGGCGCCTGTTATGATTGGTAAGCTTGGTTAAAAAATGACAGCTATATCACAGCCTCAAATGATGTTCAAACTAACCTCGATAACGAATTTGGAAACAAGTCGGCTTCACAAGGTGTTTGTTCGGTAGTCTATCCCATATCTTTTCCATCAATTTCTCCGACATGGTGCCCACTCCATCGCTGAAGACTCTGCCATTTCGTTCGACGTCAGAAATTATTTCTATTGTGACAGTATCATCAAGAGTGAGAGTATTTGGTGTATCAGAGAATGCCTGTCCGATTCGTGCTGCACATTTGGCCGGAGAGCGAATATCTCCAAACCGGCCTAAGTCTTGGATGATATGCAGAGCATCATAATATACACCATTTTGTGTAAAAGGTGCTACAAACCAACAAGATTGTGTACGAAGAGAAGAATGTGATGATCCTAGGTACTCGTATTTCTGTTTTCCGATTGAGAAGCCATCTCGCAGAACGTTCTTGAAAACTCCGTCAAAAATCTCGTCGTTAGAGACATTTGATGCATATTGAATTCTACCACCATCTTCATCGCAGAAGGTCACACGTACAAAGTTACTATGGCTGCCTAGTGATAAAAAATCAGTCATCAGTACGCTAGAATAATCCTTTTTGATTTCGGAAGGGGAATTCAAATCAAATGGGAGAAAAATGATAGGGAAGAAGCATAGTGAGGCTCACCAGCATATTTACGGAGTATGCGATTATTACTCTCAGGCTCAGGGCCATCTAGATAAACCCCCGCAGGGGTAATGGTAACCCGATGAATCAAAGCAGTATTCTGAGAGGCTGTGCCTTCAAATCCTTCGGCGTACAGAGCCTCTCGAGTTGAAGCCTTCTCCACTTCCAAAAGCAGTTCGATGATGGCGTTTTGGTCGAAATCTTCCGCTTTGACATCGGGTCCAGGGTATGGGATCTGCAAAAATAGCCTCCTCATGGTCGTGACACAAATTGGAAGAGTAGTTCTTTCGAACATCGATGTGAAGGCCGGTAGAAGATCGATTATTTGACGAGGAGACAGATATCCGTTTTGGGCTAGCTTTTTGATTTGAAATGTCAATGGGAATGGTAGTTCGTTATTGAAACTCTGTAAAGCTTCATCAAGTTTTCTGAGTCCGATAATATGGGATTCTCTAGGACATACGATTGAAGCAGAATGATGAATCATTGGAGAAATCCCTCGAGCACTCTTCAACGACTCTAATTTTTGCTCGATATCCGATGAGAATCCGTTTGCATTTTTGAATGTACAGCGATACACAAGAGAGCTACCCGCAATCTCCTTGTGCCTCTCGTCAAAACCAGCGACTCGAGACCTTTTTGGGTGAGGCCTGCTGCCGTTTCTGAGGTTCACACTGCTAAGCAAATTGGTGATTTCAAAGATATCTTTATTTGGAGGGGGCTTGAAAAAATGAGGAGATTGATGGAGTGTCGCAGTAATTCCTGGATCATGGCCGTCATCTGTGGTGAGAAGTTCAATTATATCATACCGAATTACCATCCTTAATCCATTGTCCAGAATCAATACCATTGCTCTCTCCTTGAAATGAATGATGATATTACTTTGCCATATCAACTCCGGCATGAAGACCAAAGCCTTTTCAACATAATTCCAGTTGCCACACATGAGTGAAGAGCATTCAAAAAAAGTGTTAGCAATTGGCGGGCCATGCTTAAGATTAGATGTCTCAACACGTTCTTTCTCTTCTTTTTCCAAGCACCGGAGCAAATAAGGATTAGCAGCTAGATTACTCTCCTCACAATAAATTGGCGTACTGTGATAAATAAGCTTTGGCTGACTAGTCCCTGGATTTCGTTGTCTACTGTTTGGTCTTCGTTCACCAAACTTGCATAGAAACTTTTCCCCATCTGTAGACGTCCGAAAGGTGATTTTCGCAAAGTCTTTGCCTCGCGCAGTATAACAATGAAATGCACGAATTGCAAGACTATTCAACTTTGGCCTGAGAAAATTTCGAAGATCGTGCTCTCCAGCCTGAAGTGGTACGTTTCTCACGAACACCTCCATTGCGCCTGAATGTATGTCACCGCCGTAGAGATGGAAACAATTACAAAGTCAAGACAATATCAGACGACCGACGAGAAAATTCAGAGAGATGAAAGTATCGCATATGGGAGAAATATGATTGACTTGAGATAAGATAAAAGAATAGACAGACTTGGTCTTTCTATGGTGAAAAGTATAAGAAGGTGATGGTAAAGGTAAAGGTAAAGGTAAAGGTAAGGCTCAGTGAGCTGCAGGTAACCGTTGACTGGGTGCGGGCAATTCACTGGTCGGTCGATTGAAAAATAGCAAGGGTGCGTAAGCGGCAGCGACATCCGCTTATCAGCAGGCGGGGTAAATCATTCTTGCCCAATACTGTACATTGTCCATTTCTTACCTTTTGTGAATTCTCCATCTCGTGACAGAAGCTTCATCATTTTCAATGTCGCCGACATGCTTTATCAGACTCTTCATTCGAAATTTCTAGATAATTGAAGATCAACAATACATGATCGCCAGGGAAGCTTTGATGAAATATTCACTCTTCAACATACCCGTGACTTGAAATCTTGCTTTCAGAACTTTGGAGCATTTGAAAATTCAGAGTCTGGCGTACTAAAGTGATAGCCAAAATACAAGCCGACGGTTTATAAACTGAAGTCATTGGTAGTACCAATTTTCAGCTTAAACACTGGCAGAAAGCTCACAAAAGCTACCACGACATACATTCCGGCCAGCTAAATATACTGATGGCCATGCACTCGAGTTTGAAAAAACTTTTAGACAATAAGTGTCGATATAGTGCTCAAGAGACTATCGCTTGATGGTCTACAGTAAGCACAAGAGTACGACAAACAAATCGGTTCCACATATTGAGAGAAACGCAGATTTTGGGAAAAGACGCTTTGTTCCACCTCTCTATTTATGAGTTTTCCTTCGCTTCGACGTGGAGAGATGCAATACTTGATTTGGGAACCAAAGATCAAGACAAACACGTTTTGCAGCTACATTACCAGAGCAGCGAGGCACATCTATATACGTCTCCAACTCTCGAATGCAGTTCGAGTTCAAGCTTTTACAATTAGGCACGATACGTTCCAATCACTTCTGCCTCAACATCCTCGGTCCATAGACCGACCTACTTCTGAAACCGAAGAATATCGAGCCCAGAAATCGTATAAAAGCTCTACCTAAAGCTCAGATCACACTATCATCTGTTCTGATCCATTCGAAACGTTCTATTTCCCCACTCCCGCTATATAGCCGAGTGAGCCGAGGTATTTTTACCCCCACTTCTCGTCTGGTATCTCTTAATACTGTCTGCCTTGGTCGAAAGCGGCTACAGACCGGTCACTCCTGATCGAGGCAAAGTTCTTGACATCAGAAAGTCTTGATGAAGAACAGGCAGAGAGTTTAATGTTCTGTGATATTATTAGAATCACCGAGTAGATGTGCAACATTTCGTTTTCTCGTGGTCGAGGGAATGGTTTAGCATGGTGTGAGATAGCCATGTAAGGCTTTTTTGCATAGTTTATTGGGCTTTGTGTGGCTTTGTGTGAGCTTTATTTAGAAGAGCATGCGAGAAAATTGTCTTAGTTGTTCCGAGACAAATCATCGGAGAGCTAGAACTTCTGGATCTTATCATAGTGCTATTCAAGTGCACGGGCCGAAAAAACTTCCTTCCTCTTGGATTTGGTGGGAAATTTTCAGCATCAGACCAAAGATATCCCGGATTAGGGGATTGAACATGAGCTCTTTATATTGGAGAGTATCATAACGCGTACATAGTGAACCCAGTGTTTCAAACCTTTTAATCATCGTTCTGAAATTTAGAACTTTCAGATCTTCATTTAAACCTTCAATGCGTCATACGATTAGGCACATACAAAGTCTGTTCGAAAAAGGGTTTCCTCATCACGACTTACAAGTCTAACCACCCACGCAGAACGCCATGTATACTTTATCTCGAAAGTAAGTTCGCTTGATCTATATTCTGCATACTTCCTCCATCCTTCTTTACGATTAAGAATAGATTTTGTTGCACATCTGATATAGCTTTCTAATAATAATATACCTATGAAATAGTACTATTTCTGATTCCAGATCACCTCCACGACAAACACAGGCCTTGATACAATCCGATCCATCTTCCACCATGTCTCCACTTCCTTCTCTTCCTTTTGTTCCTCAACTCTTTTGTTGCACGTCTATTATACCTGCCTAATAATAATAACCCCCCCTCATCTCCAGCAGTAATCTATATCTCACTCAAATAAGCGTTTCCCATAAGCAACCATCCCCATTTCCCACCGTCCACTCTCTTCCTCATCGAGATCTCCGACCTCCCAAACACCCAATGTTGCACATCTAATATACCCATCTAATAATAATATCATCTTACTTTCTGTCTTTCCTACGCTTCCTTCACCTATACCAATACCTATATCAAACATATTAATATTGCATCCTCATATCAAACCTTTCACCTAGTAGGCAATAGCTCATCCGTACACTCCACTCTGCGGCTCAAACATATTCCCAAGCCACTTCCTAGCGCAGAATTAGCGCTGCGTAAGAGCATACGCTGGTCCGTGGAGAAACTCGGTAATTGCAGTGGGTCGTACTGGGTTCTCAGACCTCCCTACTTACTTTCACATTTGGCGAGAGGGAAAATGGGGAATGAATCGATGAATCAAGGCAAATTTTCTCGGCCGAAGAAAAATAAATTGCTTTTTCTTTTATTGATAAAAAGTCTTGGGAGATGTAGAGATTTTGTTACCTCTGCGTCTTAATTTTTATATCGCTTCGTGGAAATCCAAGAGGTGTATTCTATTCTATGTATAGAGAACAAAATTTGCAATCTCGGGTGCTAGTTGCACGTTTCGATAATGATGATGATGAGATATTCTATGTCTTAGACTCTTGAGACATAAATAAAGTGTCGGTTTTTCGTCGCAACTGACGTCACTATTATCGCATATCACGCTGTTGTTGTTCTTTTCTCTTTTTCTATTCGCGCGTATTTTTTTTTCTGGTGTTTGATCATCAAGTGTTGTCAAATATCCTTCGCTATATCAATTCGCGTCCGAGAAAGTTCTTGGGGTTGTGTAATTTGTGGATGGAAATTTTGATCAAATTCACGATTGGGAAGAAATGTCTCCTGTAGTTACTGTCATTTGGATGTGTTGGTTATGCTGAAGATCTACAAGGCAGGAAGACGCGTGCCTTTTATATTCATATCAAACGCGAGTTGGATATTCTATCGAGGAACAAACATCGTCGAGATAGAGCGATCTATTCAACCATGATTTATTGCAAAAACAATATCGTTTGATGCCAAGTTGAATGCTATAGTAATAAGAGAGATTCATCTTGTACAAAGTTTGCGTTCCATATCTATAAAATAGTTGTTTGTATTTCAATCACACCTGGCGTTTCTTCACACACTTCCTTGCGAAAAGTTTCACCGATTGTATGTGTCCCCCCCCCCCGATGAGTGATTCGCCCATCTCCAATTCCGAAATATCTCATTAAAAATCGCTATTATTATTATTAGGAAATAACCCAGCAATTTGGTAACCTCGTTGTCAAGATTGAGATCTCACTATCACCAAGATTGTTAACATAATTCCATAATCAACCCTTCAATATCAAGCACTATCAACTTTGTAAATAATCCAGAAACATTACGGTTGACTTTCACAAATATGCTCCCTCTTTACGCATACATTTGTCTGGGAACGAAGAGAAGCATCGGTATCGAAACCGTATTATCTCTCAAATGGGACGTAACATATCTAGACTTTGAGCCGTTATTTACAAAGAATTTATCATAGAAAAATGAAATTATATAGTATAATCCCACCCACTACACCTCTCAACTCCAATAGAGTAGGGAAGTGTGGAATATCAATCTCTCATCTAAATAGATATCATCAGTAGTCCTCGAAATCTTTCTCTTCTTTACTCTTTACTCTTTCCTATCAATAGCAAGTACACAAACAACACGATTCCCAGTCAGGAGAAAGAAATATCTACAAAAATACGTAACGAACCCTGCAAAATTAAATGCACTGGATTTGTGAATGTGTAAATGACTGACTGACCTCAACTCCTATCTTCAAGGTCTAGAAACCAAGCAATCATCCATCCTCTTCGCCGTCAAGTTCTCGAAATCCAAATTTTTGTTTTTAACAATCATTACTATCCCAGTCACTGTCATCGCAGCCATTTCTTCGCCATTGTTATCATTACCACTACCATCACTATCACTATCATCACTACCATTATCATCACAACCATCTCTTCATCGTCAAACCCCCACTTCCACAAAACAAACAATCACCAATCACCAATCTCCTAAACCTTTCAAACCCTTCAAGCCCCTCTTACCCCTCTTTCTTTCTTTCTTTCTTTCTTCCTTCCCCAAACCCAAACCCACATCCACACCCCACAGCATAAACCAAAATATCCCCCACTCGCCCCGCACCAATCTTCTAAAACACTCAAAACACACCCCTCTCGAGAATCCCAGGGAGTCCGAAAGACAGCCAGACAGACAGACAGCCAGACAACCAGACAAGCTAGATCCCCAATTTTGAAACTCGGATTCAGATTCGGGTTCAGATGCAATATAATAAAATATGAAATTTCGTCCATCTGTTATAAAAAGATTAGATGAGATTAGATTGGATTCTATTTTCTTGTATACATATACACAATTCGTTTTTCTTTATTTTATCTTTTTCTATATTACATTATATTATCCTATCCTATCCTATCCTATCCTAATCCATTATATAGTAAGTATCATATCCCACTATAAACTCCGCATGTGCTCCCCTTCCTCTGTCCCTTCCCCTTCCTCTCCGCTTCCTCGTCTTCCCCTCCTCTCCCCGAGAACCACAACCACAACCACAACCACACCCACACCCAAACCCAAACCTAAACCCCAAAAGTAAATTACTGATTCACCTCACACACCTACACACATACACACACACACACACATATATATAATATACTCTCTATCACAAATCACAAATCACAAATCACCAATACCAATCCATCATACACATCCCCCTCACCCACACGAACCAACTCTCTCCTCATCCATTCAATTCAATTCAATTCAATATCCTACTCATCCCATCCCATCCCATCCATCTCACTAATAAACCAACAAGTAAATTTCGCTCCCCCTCTCCCCCTCCTCTCCTCTCATACCACGCACATACAACAAAATATTTCGTTTCTGTTTCATTTTAAATACATCACCGCTTCCACGAGAGGAAAACAAACAATCAAAAAAAGAAAGAAAGAAAGAAAAAAAGACGAAAAAAAAAAGGAATATCTACTCTACCCCCACTCAAAACACTTATTATCCTCCACTACTACTATCACCACTCCCCTCTTCTCCTCTACCTTCATCCCAGCATCCCCATCTAAGCACCCAGCTTCTAACCCTCCATCTCTCACCTCATTCCATCCCAACCCATCCTATCAATTCTTTCAATCCACCCCTTCCACTTTCCAAGCCCCTCTTAATCAGTGGAAAATCAGCAATGAATACTCATACCCCCATCAACCCTCTCATTACTCCCCATCTCCCAACCCTACCTAGGTATGTTAACTACCATTTTTGTTCTTTCCAGTTCTCAATTCCCCCACCTCCATTCCCTTTCCCTTCCCCATTCCCATTCTAGCGAAACTCCATCCTTAACTCACACAATCATCACACAACACAACACATCACATCACATTACAAGAAATCCCACAAATATACAGGTGATTTTTTTCCTATTCTTATTCATATCCCTATCTAACCACTAAATATCTCACCTTCCCAAATCAAGCCCAAGCCTATCTTCTCCTTCCTTCGCCGTATATCCATATATGAATATCTAGTCTCAAAACTAGATTAACCAAATAATGAATATCAGACCTGGCAAAAATTCTCCTTCCACAGTTTCCTCATCAAAAATCCCAAAATACTACCCCTCAATAATAGCAAAATGAATCCTAATCAACCAAACCACTCAAATGGAAGGATGATATAAAAAAAACCATCGAATCGATTCAAAGCACAGCTCTTTCTTAGCTCAATGTCTCATGCCGACCAATTGAAATTTATCGCCAGTCCATCTCACTTCCTATCTTTTCCTTCCCCTCAATCAATCTTTCTATCAATGACTAGCATTAAAACCTGAAAGTCTCAACTCACACCCAACATAATATGTTTCCGAGAATAGAAAGGTATCTCAAAAGTAAAAAGCTCCGTCGTGGAAAAGAAGAATGTTCATAGATACACATTACTGTTATTAGCCCATGTAATAAGTGTATTAAAATTGGTTCTGAACTCCTTCGAAAGAACAACGTAAAAAAAAAGAATAAAAAAACACCATCCACAAAAGAATTGCAAACTTGGTGCGAAAGAAATGAAGAAAGAAGATATTGAATTTTGCTAAACGATTTGATGAAAATGCGCCAATAAAAGCTTGTGTACATTCGTCGTTCTGTTCATGTCGAATTTTATCTGATCAATTCGATTCCCAATTGCGCCATATGTAGGACCCTATCTTTGTACTTGAAGAAAGTCTATATTGGGATATAGATGATCTATTCATCCCATATTCGTTTGATAGGTATGTAAATTACATGGCTTGACCTGGAACAGGCTTTCTTTCCACTGGGCTTCTGATATTTGGAACAGATGGTGGAGATGAAGGAGATGAAGTACTTTCTGTTGGTACGGAAGTATTCAATGTAGGACTTGGTTGTCTAGAGATAGGATCGGTATCCGAATCACTTCGAGCACGTCCTTCACTTGGTGGAGTCACTTCATGATTTGGTGGAGTGATTGGTCGTTGTTCGGTCGCCTGGGCCGGTGGAGAGGCTGGTGTTTGTTCGGTTGCCTGACCTTGTGGAGTCATTGGTCTTGGAGCAGATGGACCTTGAGGTGTCATTGGTCTTTGTTGATTTGGGTGATTTGGAGGAACCATTGGGCGTTGACCTTGTGGTGTCATGGGTCGTTTACCAGCTGGGGACATAGATCTTGGAGGACCTTGCATCATACCAGGGCCACGAGGAGGTCCTTGTCCGTTTGGACCCATTGGTCTTGGGGGACCTTGCATCATACCGGGCCCACGAGGAGGACCTTGTCCATTTGGCCCCATGGGTCTTGGAGGTCCATTGGGAGGCCCATTTGGTCTCATTGGAGATGATGGATAAGGTGGACCATCCTTGTTTGGAACGCGAGGAGGACCTTGTCCGTTTGGACCCATTGGTCTTGGTGGTCCAGCTGGTGGACCTTGAGAACCAGGTTGTTGAGGACGTGGTTTGACCGGACGAGTAGAGAGACAGGTTCGAGGAACAACACCTTGTTTGGAACGATCGAGACGAATACAAAGAGCCTGTGTTCAATTAGTATGCGCGATTCAGAGAGAAAGAGAAAAAAAAATAGAAACAACTTACCCATCCATCATCATACTCATGCAAAATTCTAATTAATTGACCAGCTTTCAATTCAAGTTCATCATCCATGGAAGGAGCGAAATCAAGTTGAACTCGGTGAACAGTAGTATTGGGAGGACCTCCAGCTGCAGCAATAGCCATACCAGTCACAGATTGAGCTTGAGTGGCACCTGATGCAGTACTGAATTCAGAACCAGAAGGACTTGGTGGGCTCAGAACTGTGTTGGTCTTAGTAGTGAAATCCATCTTGAGACCATTACCGGCTTTAGAAGCACTGCGAGCTAAACCAACTGGTTTGACAGGGGCTGGAGCTTGGGCATTAGAACCAGAAGATGCAGCAGCAGCAGTCGCAATCACGGCAGAAGCAGCAATTACTTCACCTCCATCGTTGAAGCCTTCGATAATAGGTGGACCATTGGTATTAGGGGTATCGATAGATTCAGCGTGGTTACCAAATGGATTGTTTCTATTCTGGTCTTGAGGTTGCTGTGAGTGATAACTAGGCGCACTTGATACTGGTGTTAACATGCCACCCATTTGAGGAGATGGTTGACTGGCTCCAGTTTTCTCGTTAAAGGGCTGGAATTGTGTAACAGGGCGAAGAGATAGACGATGAGCGGCTGTTGCTGCGGCTGCTCCTCCTCGGTTGGAACGTTGACTTGCTTGACGTTGAATTTCTGCACGTGTAGCTTCTGCGCGTCGAGCTGATGAAGCAACCATGGCCGATTTCTCATCATCAAGACGTTCAGCCTTGGCCGCTTGCTTCTTCTTCTTAAAGAAGAACAAGAGAAGAGCAAGTCCAACTCCAAGCAATAATAAAATACCAACGACCAATCCTGCTTTACCACCAGCACTCATACCGGAACTCGATGAATCTGCTGCAGCCGTGGAGGAAGCATTGGCAGAGGAAGCAGTTGTGGAAGAGGCGACTGCCGTACTTGTTGGTACATTATCAGTGGCTGCGAGAAGAGCAACCGAACTTCCTACAGACGTTGTCGCGACGAGGGAACTGGGAAGGTCGGAAGAGCTGGAAGCGGAAGTTTTCAAAGTGGAGGCAGCAGTTGTTGTGTGACTTTCACTTGAAGAGGTAGCAGTTGTCTTGGCGGCTGTAGTTTTAGTTGAGGAGTGTGTCTCTTCAGCCGATGTTGTTTCATCTTCTTGTCCTACCGTTGAGTAACCTGCAATTGATCCGCTAAAGGTTGGTGAAGCTGTTACATAAACAACTGATACAATTGTTTGTAGAGCTGGTTCTGGGTCGGGTTGCCTGACCTCAATTGGTGCTGCAATGATATCTTCCTTATTTAATTCGGCGCGCTTCGCATGACGTGCATGTTGATGAGAACGACCCTTCATCTTGACCGATTGAAAATTTGTGGATTGAGTATGGATTGGATTGGATGGTGGATGGACGTCGATTAGTATTTCGAGACAATAGTATTCTTTCGCCCCGATGGACTGTTTTATTGATCGTGTACGATGTTGTTATGATTACTGTAATAAATAACTAGAGATTCATCTATTGACAGTATGTGAATTGGATTCGAAAAGAAGGTAATGGGAGTCAATCGCGTTTGAAGGTTGGTTAAAAGAATGTAATTCAACTATTGATTCTCCCGTCGCAGAGAATGGCTGTGTTGTGGATAATTATTAAACCAAACCAATGATTTATGGGAATTATCGACCGTTTGATCTTAATTTATTCTCGTCGATAAAGGAAGGACGACGAGATAGAGTTAATCTTGACTCTAAAAGATTGGGGGGTGGGAAGGAAAAAGCAACGACCGACGGAGGTGAAGGGGAAAGATGGAGGAAGAGGAAAGGAAAGGGTAAGAGGGCAAGAGGGTAAGAGGGTAAGAGGGTAAGAGAGAGAAAGAGGTAAAAAGAAAGAGTGGAGTGGATGGCGATGGTGGTGTGTGGTGTGTGGTGTGCGGTGGTATGCGTATGGTATGCGTGTGGTATGCAGGTGGTATGTGATGTGGGTGGTACCAGCGTAAGATAATAATAATTACAATAATACAATAATACAATAATACAACAATACAACAATAATAATAATAATAAATAATAATTCGTGCCAAAGGGAAAAAGGGTTCATCTCTTCTTTTTCGCTCTGGTGGTAGTGGTAGTGCTGGTGCATTTGCATTTGGGCGGATTGCGGAGAAATGATTAAAATTCCACACAAGTGTCATACGCTAACACAAGCTAGTGTCCATTGCGGTAAGGTTGATCCGAATTCATTTAATCCCTTGATCGAGGTATTTCCTATTCGGGTAAGAGCGATTCGGGATAATTACAAAAGTCCTTGGTGTCTCTGGCTCCATCCACGAATGGTCCAAGAAGCCAGGGAATCAGATTATACTTGAATCCGCATCTAGATAAGCTCCAGGCACAAGACACGGACCTATCCGATGGCAGACGAGATATGATTGGAGAATGGGAAGAAAATAAAATTAAGATTCTGGACGATGGGCAAGGGTGTTTCAACATGAACCTATCACTTGCCTTGAGGAGACTAGGGATGAATTAAAATATCTTACCCCCCTTGCACGCTGGTAATGTGCCATGCATAGTCAGGAACAGGAACAGGAACAGGAACAGGAATAGATAGATAGATAGGAAATTGGAAAGTGATTCGTTTGTTGGGTGATGAATCATGAGTGAATGAATTGAATTGAATTGAATTGAATTGAATGAATCAAAAATTGAAAAATGAAGAGATTGAGAGGGGAGTGAGGGGAGAGAAGACAGAGTGAAGACAGAGTGAAGACAGAGTGAAGAAAGAGTAAAGAAAGAGTAAAGAACCCCGTGACATGTAGAAATATACAAGAAATATCATTCTTCAACGTTATCATTCATTTATACTACTCCCATCCAGCTAGGTACTTTCCAACCCATTCATCAACCCATCCATCAATCAATCATTAATGACTATTCAACATAACATATCTTCAACCTTATCAAATCATCGCCAAAGGCACGCCACGTATTCGTTAATTTATATAAGCGCTTCGGTACCATGTTAAAATCCCATGCTCCCGGGGCCTCTCTTGATTCTTGACATTTCTCTCCCTCTCTCTACCTTGCTTGGTTCAACGAATATCCTCATTATCTATCTCGGCACGTGCTAGGGAGATATCTGGGAAGATACCCGGGTAATTCATCTCGAGAAATTTCCCCTTCAGAAGATATTAAAGCCGTTGAACTCCCAAGTGGATATGATTAACTGTACATATATACATACATTCATACATACATATATTCATACTATAAAAGCAAGTATTATGCAACAACTCCAACATCCGAGCTACATTAATACATGCCAGCAGCTTACATCGTATTCAGATAGTATACGGTACGATTCAGGAGTATAGTCAGTAGATGATATTATGACACTTTCATCTCATGAGGGAGAAATAACCCCCGGCTCCTCTCACATTTCTCTTTTCCACATCATCACATTTTATCTACATTTTACTTACCTCACTTACCTTACCTTACCTTACCTGCCTACCTACCCACCTACCTATCTAGCCCAACTCAATCCATACCCATGATCATTACACGTACTTACACACACATACACATCATCACCACCACCATCGTCGCCTCACAAACCCCCACCCCCAACTCCAACTTCAACTCACAGACATAAAAGATCTACGTATACGACGATCCCCCAAGTAAAATACACTAATAAGAAACTAAATTTCTCTCCCCTTTCCTTTCCTGTGCAATTTCCACTTTGGTCTTTCGACTCTCGACCTTCTGCCCCATAGTACCATAATACCCTCTGTCTCCTCCGTCCATACATACATACATACGTACATACATATATATATATATACAAATGGGCATACAAATACACAAAATACCTTTCTCCCCATTCCCAATTCCCGAATCTCAAAGTCATCCATCCATTCATGTCCTCTCCTTCCCATCAACCTATCCTACCAACCCATCTACCATCTACCCTACAAACCACACAGCCACCAAACCCACCAAACCCACCAAACCCACCAAACCCAGTACACACACAAACACACACGGGACCTCGTCATAACTACGCAGATCCTCATAATTCCCTCTCTCTCTCTCTCTCCAAACAACACTTTTTCTGTCGAAAAATTAAAATTACACAGACGGCGATCGGCGTGGAGCCCTTGCATCCATCCGTCCATTCATCCATGTATTCGCTAGCCAAATTTCCACCCATCCATCCATCCATCCATCCATCATTCATCGCGTCGCATGCACAGCGCACGTGCTTTTTTCTACTTATATCTCTGTAATAGTCAAAAAATTTCCGATGATTCCGGGAAAGAATTATAACCACCACGATGGTACTATGGGGGGGGGGGGGGGGGTATACATGTTGATAGATATGATATGATAGAATAGATGAAATAAAATAAAATAAAATAGCATAGATCTTTCTTTCTTCATGAGCGAGTATCGGAGTGTATATTTATCGAAACATCCAAGTTAGAAAGACAGACAGACAGACATACATGCAGATATTTTTGTTGATTTAGCCATCAACTCTCTCTCCCCTCTCTAGTAATTGGGAAACCCAAAACCAAAAACCAAAAACCAAAATTGCTATCTAATCTATCTCTCTCTCTCTTCATCCATATTGAAAGAGAAATCCTGTGATCATATTCTAGTAGATATCACGTGACATCCACCATCCCGAAAAATAGGTAGGTAGATAGATATGTATAGATAGCTATAGTACGCAGACAGAACTGGTTGGTCATCTAGATCTAGTCCAATAACACTCTTAATTTTATTTATTTTTTCTTTTTTTCTTTTTTCTTCTATAGCTCAAATAAAGCGAGTAGTTCGTCAAGCAGCGCAATGTTTTCATTCATTCATTCGTTCATTGATAGTAGCAGTT